>VMDO01001538.1:114202-203239 GCA_007922755.1 Pedetes capensis | reverse complement strand
CGGTCCCGCTGCTGGCCACTGTGTAGCTCCTCTGAAGCCCAATCCCTAATTTCAGTGTACGCCTAGTTTCTTTCTTTATCTCTCAAACTAAATTATCTGTTTCTATTTATTCAATTTGTGTTTTAAACCCCTAATCGAGGCTTCTTATTGCTCCGGGACAGAAGGTGTGTGTTGTCTGTCCGCCATCTTGACTCCTCCTTCTGCCATTTTCTTTGATTGTCCTGACTGTCACATAGTGGCCCTAGCAATCATTTGATTAATGCCATCTTTTGAGCAAATGTCATACTACATATTGCTACTGTAATTCAATTCAACTTCAAAAAGTAATACATAGGTAACATGTCTTAAAATATGTATATGTTTTGGTATGTATATGTTTGGTAGATATAGATATAGGTAAATGAGACATAGATATAGGTAAATGAGAAAGAATTTATTAGAAAAAATTGGTTCACATAATTATGGAGGCTAAGTCCATGACAGACCCTCTACAAGCTGGAGAGTCTGGAATGCTAATAGCATGGTTCAGTCCAAATCCAAAACCCTCAGACCAGAGAAGGTGATAATGTAATTTCAGTCCAAGACCAGAGGCTTGAGAACTTGGGATCCACTGGCCTAAGTCCTAGAATGCAAAAGCTAGAAGTCCTGGAATTTCCACATCCAGGGGAAGGAAAAGTGTCCCAACTCTAGGATACTTTTAGTAGTATTATATTAAGGCTCCTAACCTGTTTGATGATGCCTGCCTCTATTGAGAGCAGATCTTCCCTTGCTCAACCCATTGACTCACACACTTCAGGATAATATCTTCAGGAAGCACCCTCACTGGTATAGCAAAAAATAATGCTTCACCAGTTCTCTAGCTCTAATGCAGTCAAGTTGACACCTATAATTAATTATCACAGGTGAGGATGGATTTTTTTATCTATGATATATTCAGCTGAAAAAGACCATTTAAAAGTAGTCTTCACATTAGGAAAATTTTTTGGATGTATATGCATAGAACATAGCAAACTATTAAAAGTAAATATGTCAACTTTCTTGGGCTGTGTGTAATTATATCTGCTTCTTTTCATAGCTTATTCTATATTATTATTTGTTCTGTGGACATTGGTTGTGCAGCAGTCAGCTTTAAGTGACTGTAAGTGTATTTCTATATCTGGTTTGGCTGGTATAGTACTTGTTATAGTGGTTTGTCTTCCTTTCTAGGAGTGACAATGGAGATTGTGATCTAAGAGAAAGCCACTAAGAAGACCCCCAAATAAAATAAGATATAATATCCACCCCTGTTGTTGTTAGGTTGTTAGCTGCTGTCTAATCAAGTCCAACTCATAGCAACCCTTATAGGATTTTAAATGGCTGATTCTTTCAGGATTGTTTTAGGAGTGGGCTGCCACATCCTTCTTTGTTGTTTTTTTTTTTTTTATTGTGGTGCTGGGGATAAAACCCAGGGATTCAGAGAGCACAGAGAAGCACTCTATAAACAGAGCAAAACCCCACCCCTACAGAGGTTCAAATCACAAGTCAGAAACACAAGGTTCATAAAAAATCAAGGCAATGCATCTCCTCCAAAAGACCAAAATTCTTTAAGCACTGAATCCAAATATTCTGAAATAGAGATTTCAGACAAAGAATTTAAAAGTGTACTTGTAAAAATGATCAATGACTTCAAAGAAGATACAAACAAGCAAATGAATGAAGTAAGGCTATCAATACAGGTCCTAGGTCAAAAAATCACCACTGTAGAAGACAAAGTCAGCAAGGAAATAGAGATTTTGAAAAAAAATCAACAAGCCGACAAAAATGTTGGAAATGAAGAAGTCAGTAAATCAAATAAAAAACACAGTGGTAAGCATCACCAGTAAACTAGGTGAAGCAGAAGATAGAATATCCATGATGGAAGACAAAGTTGAGGATATACTACATTCAGGTATCAGCAAAGAAAAAAAAAAGAACATGACCACAATTTTCAAGAAGTTTGTGACGTGGTCAAGAGACCAAACCTAAGAATCCATCAGATAGAAGAAAGAGCTGAGGTAAAACTTATCAGAAAACTTACTTAGTGATATTATAGCAGAAAATTTCCCAAATATGGGGATAGTAGTAGACATCCAACCACAAGAGACATTCAGAACAACAAATAAACTTGGCCAGGAAAGAACCTCTCCATGACAAATAATAATTAAAATGCCAAGATTACAGAACAAAGAAACAATATTAAAAGCTACAAGAGAGAAACATCAACTCACCTATAAAGGAAAACCCATCAGAATTACATCAGATCTCTCAACACAAACACTGAACTACAGAAAAGCATTGTTGTTGTTGTTGTTGTGTGCCGTCGAGTCGGTATCCGACTCATAGTGACCCTCATAGGGTTTTCAATGGCTGAGTGCTTCGGGATTGCCTTGGGAGTGGATTGCCAGGCCCTGCTCCCATTTTTGCGGTGCTGGGAATTGAACTCTGGGCCTCAGAGACTGCAGCGCAGTGCTCTACCCACTGAGCTAAATCCCAGCCCACAGAAAAGCATGGAATGATATATTTCAAGCCCTGAAAGTAAATAATTGCCAGCCAAGATTATTATATCCACCAAATTTATCATTTTTAAATGATGGAGAAATAAAGATATTCTAACACAACCATACACTAAAGAAATACATGACCATCAAGCCAGCATTGAAGATACTTAAAGCAATTCTCCACATACAGGAGGAAGAAAGATAGCCTCCACCAGGAGAACACAGGAAAGAATAAATTTCATGGGAGGAAAAACAAATTAAAGCGAAATAGGAAATAATCAGTTATTTATATCTCAAAAGAAAATACCCAGCAAACCCTGAATATAAGTAAAGGAGAAAGAAAAGAATGGATAGTATATGATCCAATCAGGAAAACACTCAACACAGTTATAAGAATCAGCAAACTTCTCTCCATAGTAACCCTAGATATAAATGGTCTTAACTCTCCAATTAAAAAGTATAGATTGGCACATTGGAATTTTTAAAATGATCCAAAAATTTGTTGTCTGTAAGAAACACCTCTTACTGGCAAGGACACCCACAGTCTGAAAGTGAAAGGATTGAAATTGATATACCAGGCAAATGGAAGCCAAAAATATTTATATCAGACAAATACGACTTTAAGTTAAAACTAGCCCAAAGAGACAAAGAAAGTTACTACATATTAATAAAGGTAACAATCAGTGAAGATGGTGCAACAATTGTAAATATACATGCACTGAATATTTATGCATTCAAGCTCATTTAAAAAACATGATTGGACTTAAAGGGACAAAAAGATTCTAACACAATAACAGTGAGTGACTTCAATATCCCACTCTCATCTATGAATACCATCCAGACAAATAATCAACACAGAAATTTCAGAGTTAAACTGATCAAATGGAGTTAATAGATACCTACAGAATATTTCACCCCAAAGCTACACAATATATATTTTTCTTGGCAGCCCATGGAACTTTCTCTTACGTACATTTTAGGCCACAAATCCAGCCTTAGAAATACAGAAAAAAATTAAATAATTTTAGGTATCTTATCAGACCATAAGGGAATAAAACTAGAAATTAACAGCAAGAGAAATTATAAAAACTATACAAAATATGGAGAATGAGAAATATACTCTTAAATGATAAAATGAGTACTTGGAAAAATGAGAGAGGAAATTACAAAATTCTTAGAATCAAATGAAAATGAAAACACAACCTACCAGAACCTTTGGGATGCAGCAAAGGCAGTTCATAGAGGGAAGTTTATAGATATGAGTGCCAACATTAAAAAATCAGAGCAAGTTCAAACAAACAACTTAATGATGCAAGCTCTGAGAAAAATAACAAACAAAACCAAAAATAGTAAATGGAAAGAAAGAATAAAGATCAGAGCAGAAATTAATGAAGAGACAAAAAATCAATAAAAAGGATTGATGAAACAAAGACCTGGTTCTTTGAAAAGATAAATAAGATCAACAACCCTTAGCCTAATTTCCCAAAGGAAAGAGAGAGAAGACTCAACTTAAGAAAATTAGACTCAAATAGGGAAGATTACAACAGATCAAATGAAATCCAGAGAATTGTTAGGGAATATTTTGGCAAATTATCTTCCAAAAACTAGAAAACTTAGATGAGATGAATAAATTCCTAGATACATAAGTCAAGAGGATATAAACAAGTTAAACAGACCTATAATAAGCAGTGAGATTGAGCAGTAACAAACTGTCTTCCAACAAAGAAAAGCCCAGGACCAGATGGATTCACTGCTGAATTCTATAAGACCTTCAAAGAATAACTAACACCAGTGCTCCTCAAACTATTCCATAAAATACAAATGGAAGAAACACTACCACACTCATTCTATGAAGACAATATTACCCTAATACCAAAGCCAGGTAAGGATACATTAAAAATGAAAACTACAGACCAATTTCCCTGATGAACCTAGATGCAAAAATCCTTAATAAAATGCTTGCAAAATGACTTCAACAACACATTAAAAAGATCACATACTATGGTCAAGTTGGTTTCATGCCATGGATGCAAGGCTAGTTCAACATACACAAGACAATAAATGTAATACAGAATATAAGTAGACTCAGAAACAGATATCACATGATCCTATCAATAGATGTAGAAAAGGCCTCTGATAAAGTTCAACATCCATTTATGAGAAAAGCCTTGAAGAAACTAGAAATTGAAGGAACATACCTCAACACAAACCTGCAGCCATACCACTGTGGCATCCAACCCCATCAGATCTTGGAAACTAAGCAGAGTTGGGCCTGGTTAGTCCTTGGATGGGAGACCACCTGGGAACCCCAGATGCTGTAGGTGTGGGAGAAGGATCCAGCAACTCATTCCCAAAAAATAATCAGCCATTGAAAACCCTATGAACAGCAGAGAAACACGACAATAATGTTTTGCCTGTTGTACATTAGTGTCACTATGAGTTGGACACCTACTCGACAGCACCTAACAACACCAACAACCTCAACATAATAAAGGCAATATATGAAAAACCTTTGGCCAACATCGTACTAAATGGGGAAAAACTGAAAGCATTTCCCCTAAAATCAGGAACAAGACAAGGATGTCCACTGTATCCATTGCTACTAAATGTAGTAATTGAACAATTAGCCATAGCAATAAGACAAGAGAAGGAAAATAAAGGGATCCAAATAGGAAGGAAGAAGTCAAATTATCTCTATTTGCAAATGATATGATCCTATAAGACCCTGAGGACTCTATCAGAAAACTCTCAGCTGATAAACACTTTCATCAAAGTAACAGGATACAAAATCAACATATAAAAATCAGTACCTTTTCTGTATACCAATAATGACTAGGCAGAGAAAGAAACCAGGAAAACAATCTCACTCACAATAGCTTCAAAACAAATAAATACCTCGGAATAAACCTAACCAAGAAGAGGAAAGACCTATATAATGAAAACTTTAAAAGACTAAAGAAAGAATTTGAAGAAGACACAAGAAGGTGGGAAAATTTCTCATAGTCATGGATTAGAATTAATGTGAAAATGACTATATTGCCAAGAGCAATCTATAGATTTAATGAAATTTCCATCAAAATCCTAATGGCATTCTTCATATAAATAGAGAAAGCAATCCTAAAACTTATATGAAAACACAAAAGACCCTAAATTGCTAAGCAATCCTGAGCAGAAAGAAAAATGCATGTGTCGTCACAATTCCTGATTACAAATTAGACTAAAAAGCTATAGTAACAAAAACTGCATGGTACTGGCACAAAAACAGACAAGTAAACCTATGGAACAGTATATAGGATCCAAAAATAAATCCATACAGCTACAGTCCTCTGATAGCGGACAAAGGTGCCAAAAATATTAGTTGGAAAAAAGACATTGTCTTCAACAAATGGTGCTGGGAGAACTGGATATCCTTTTATAAGACACTGAAACTAGATCCCTTTCTCTCACCGTGTACAAAAATCAGTTCAAAATGGATCAAAGACCTTAATATAAGACCTGAAACTTTGAAACTGCTGGAAGAAAATCTAGGGAAAACACTTAAAGACATAGGCATAGACAAGAACTTTCTGAGTAGGACCCCAATAGCATGGGAAACAATAGTAAGAATTAACAAATTGGGTTACATTAAATTAAAAAGCTTTTGTGCAGCAAAGGACACCCTTATCAGAGTGAAGAGACACCATACAGAATGAGAGAAAAATCTTCACCAGCTATACATCAGATAGGGGATTAATATCTAGAATATTTAAAGAGCTGAAAAAACTTAACACCAAAAAAGCAAAGTATCCAATCAAAAAAATGGGCAAAATAACTGAACAGAGACTTCTCAAAAAAAGAAATACAAATGACCAACAACCACATGAAAAAATGTTCAACATCCTTCGCCATCAGGGAAATGCAAATCAAAACAACATTGAGATACCATCACACCCCAGTCAGAATGGCTAGCATCAACAAAACAAACATCAACAAATGCTGGTGATGATGTGAGGAGAAAGGAACCCTACTACACTGCTGGTGAGAATGCAGGTTGGTGCAGCCACTATGGAAATCAGTTTGGAAGTTCCTCAAAAAACTAAAAATAGAACTACCATATGACCTAGCTATCCCACTCCTGGGTATATATCCAAAGGAATGTAAGTCTACATACCAGAGAGATACCTGCTCATCCAGGTATAATCCAGAATTAATCATGATAGCCAAGATATGGAAAGAACCTAGGTGTTCAATAGATGAGTGGATAAGAAATTATGGTGTATATATACACCATAGAGTTTTATTCAGTCATAAAAAAGATAGATCATCATTTTAAGCAAAATAGGCCAGACACAGAAAGACAAATATCACGTTTTCTCTTATATGTGGTTGTTGTTGTTGTTGTTGTTATTGTTATTGTTGTTGTTAGTGCCATCCAGTTGAGTCCAACTCTGCAACCTTAGGTACAGCAGATCAAAACACTCCCTGATTCTGTTCCAGGCACATGATCTTATTTATGTTTAAGCCCATTGTTGCAGACACTGTGTCAATCCATCTGGTGGAGGGTTTTCCTTTTTTTCGCTGACCTGCCACTCTCTCAAACATGATTTCTTTCTCCAGGGACTGGTCCCTCCTGACTACATGTCCAAAATATGTAAGCTGCAGTCTGACCATTCTTGCTTCCCCGGAGCACTCTGGTTGCACTTCTTCTAGGAGAGATCTGCTGGTTCTTTTGGCAGTCCATGGTATATTCAACAGTCATCTCCAGCACCATAATTCAAAAGTATCAATTCTTCCCTTGTTCCCTTGTTCAATGTACAGCTTTCACAACCATATGATGTGACTGAAAACACCATGGCATGAGTCAGGCATACATTCATCTTCAGTATGACATCTTTACTTTTCAATACTCTAAAGAGATCTTTTGCCACAACTTTTCCCGAAGCAGTGTGTCTTTTGACTGCTGCTTCCATGGGTGTTGATTATAGAGCCAAGCAAAGCAAAATCACAGACAACCTCAATCTTTTCTCCATTTATTGTGAAGTTGCATACTGACCCAGTTGTAAGGATTTTTGTTTTGTTGATATTCAGTCACAATCCATACTGAAGGCTATGATCTTTGAGCTTAGTGTTTTAAATCCTCTTCATTTTCAGCAGGTACAGTTGTTTCATATGCATAACACAGGTTGTTAATGAGTTTTCCTCCAATCCTGATGTCATTATCATCCTAATAAAGTCCAACTTCTTGGATTATTTCCTCAGCATATAAACTGAAGAGATATGGTGAAAGTATACAGCCCTGATGTACACCTTTCTCAACTTTAAACCAGGCAGTGTTTCCTTGTTCTATTAAAACAACTGCCTCCTGGTTCATGTACAGATTCCTCACAAGTACAATTAGGTGCTCTAGTATTCCCATTCTTTGAAGTGTTCTCTATAATTTGTTATGATCCACACAGTCAAAAGCCTTTGCTAGTCAATAAAACATAGACAGACATCTTTCTGATATTCTCTGCTTTTGGCTAATATCCATCTGATATCAGCAATGATGTCCCTGGTTCCTCTCCCTCTTTTGAAACCAGCTTGATTTTCTGGCAATTCCCTGTCTATATACTGCTGCAATTGCTTTTGAATGACCTTTAGTAAAATTTTGCTTGTGTTTGATATTAATGATATTGTCTGATAGTTTCCACATTCAGTTGGGTCCCCTTTTGGGGGAATAAATGCAAATATGGATCTCTCCCAGTCAGTTGGCCATGTAGCTGTTTTCCAAATCTGTTGGCATAAACACATTAACACCTCCAGTGGGGAAGAGTTGCCTCCTCCAAGTAGAGTCTACCTTGATGATGGAAATTGAGTAAAGCCCCAGGGACCTCCATTGGCTGATGTGGCATGACTCAAAATGAAGACAAACAAATGTAAATATCCATTAATAATTAGAACATGGAATGTACATGGTATGAATCTGGGAAGATTAAAAATCATTAAAAGAGAAATGGAGCACATAAACATTGACATTCTAGGTATCAGTGAGCTAAAATGGACTGGCATGAGCCATTTTGAGTCAGATAATCATATGGTCTACTATGCTGGGAATGACAAACTAAAGAGAAATGTGGTTGCATTCATCATCAAAAAAGACATCTCAAGATCTGTCCTGAAATACAATGCTGTCAGTGATAGAATAATATCCATATGCCTACAAGGAGGGCCAGCTAATATGACTATTATTCAAATTTATGCACCCATCACTAACACCACAAATGAAGAAAGGGAATATTTCTACCAGCTTCTGCAATCTGAAATAGATCAAACATGCAACCAGGATGTACTGATAATTACTGGTGACTGGAATGCAAAGGTTGGAAACAAAGAAGAGGGCTCAGTAGTTAGAAAATATAGCCTTGGTGAAAGATATGATGCTGGAGATTGCATAATAGAATTTTGTCAGACCAATGACCTTCTCATGACAAATACATTTTTTCACCAACATAAACAGCAACTATACACATGAACTTCACCAGATGGAACATACAGGAACAAAACTGACTACATATGTGGAAAGAGATGATGGAAAAGCTCCATATCAAATGTCAGAGCAAAACCAGGTGCTGATTGTGGACCACACATCAACTTCTCATATGCAAGTTCAAACTGAAGCTGAAGGAAATTAGAACAAGTGTACGGAGAGTCAATGCATGAGCTTGAGTATATCCCACGTGAGTTCAGAGACCACCTCAAGAACATTTAATGCATTAGACACAAATAATAGGAGACCAGATGAGTTGTAGCACAACATCAAAGGTATCATTCATGAAGAAATCAAAAGGTTATTAAAAGGACAGGGAAAAAAAAGAAAAGACCAAATTGCATGTCAAAAGAGACACTGGAACTTGCCCTTGAACATTGAACAGCTGAAGTAAAAGGAAGACATGATGAAGTTAAGGGTCTAAACAGAAGATTTCAAAAGGCAGTTCAATAAGATAAAAACAATATTATAATGACATGTGCAAAGAGCTGGAGGCAGAAAACCAAAAGGGAAGAACATGCTCTGTGTTTCTCAAGCTTAAGGAAGTGAAAAAACTCAAGCCTCAAGTGGCAATAGTGAAAGATTCTACAGGGAAGATATTCAGTGATGCAGGAATCAAAAGAAGATAGAAGGAATACACAGAGTCATTATGCAAAAAAAGAATTGGTAGATGACTAACAATTTCAAGAGATTGCATATGAAGAAGAACCAATGGTATTGAAGGATGAAGTGGAAGCTGCCTTGGTAGAACTGGCAAAATATAAGGCTCCAGGAATTGATGGAATAGCAATAGAGATGTCTCAACAAGTAGATGCAGCATTGGAGGTGTATATATGTGGATGTTAGATATAAATATATAATCACTATTAAAACATATAGGTCATGAATGCAGAAGGGGCCATGCAGGGAAAGATAATGGACTAAAGAAAAGAAGGAGAAGGCAAGAAGAAAGGATAATGGAGAAGGGAAAGAAAATACCACACATTTTGCCCTTAAGGCAAAATCAGGTTGTAGATAGATGACAGATAGATATAGATGATAGATAGATAGATAGATAGATAGATAGATAGATAGATAGATAGATAGATACACAAACATGACATGCAAGTTGAAGGGGAATCATTGGTGAGGCAGGAGGGGGGTGTAATATGAGGACAATGGAGGAAGTGAACATACACAGTGTACAATGAAATGCATGCATGAAAATGTCATAAGGAGACCAATTACATTTTACACACAAAAAATTAATAATATAAGATAACTGGAGGGAAAATATAGTCAGAAAGGAACAAGGAGTCCAAATGGATTAAGACCATTTTTACTTGTGCCAAGGCAGGCAGCACAAACTCCATATTCACATGGGTTCCCTGTCCCTAAGTCCCATGGTGTGAGAGAATGATGCAGTGCAGGTCTGTGGAGATGCTGCCTGCACAGATCTACATCTCATCCCATCTCAGGAGCCATGAGCATAGGAAACTTCCCAAACTTGAGACTCCATTATCTGGGTCAGGAAGCAGATGTGCTGTCTGACCTAGAGAGAGAGAGACTATCTTCAGCTTCTAAGCCTATGTGCTATAAAAACATTTTTAAAAGATAGTTTGAAACTAAAGTTGTCATAAACCATGTAAAGTCATGTTGGGGAATTGCTTCTGACCAAATTCAAAGCTCGTTCTCACACTTGTAGGAGTACAACACAGACATTCAAGTTAAACTCACCAAATTTATTCAACTGGAAAACATTTGAAGGTCTCTTATGACCTGACCAATGTTTTCTGACACCGATGCAAGTTAATGCCTGGCTTTTACATAAGAATTATAATCCCAAGGACACACACAATTCCCTTGTGGGAAAAGTATCAATAGTTGGTCAAGTTTACTCTGGTGGGACTACATCTGCCCTGAGTACACGTTGATAGTGGTTTCTGGGTTTAATCCAAGATTCCAGACTCATGAAAAATTAGGTTCAGGTTTGAGTACAGGTTCAATACATTAAATTTAGAGGGTTCAGGTTAGGTTCAGGTTTGAGTTTAAACTTTTAATCCTATATGTAAATGCCTGCAGCCATAGCCCTGTGGCATCTGATCCCATCAGATCTTGGAAGCTAAGCAGGGTCAGGCCTGGTTAGTACTTGGATGGGAGACTTCCTGGGAACACCAGATTCTGTAGGCTTGGGAGACAGACCCAGCAACCCACTCCCAAAAATCAATCCACCATTGGAAACCCTATGAACAGCAGAGAAGCACTGACAATAGTGTTTTGCCTGTTGTACACAGGAACGCTATGAGTCAGATACCAACTCAATGGCACCTAACAACAACAACAACAATAGCATATGTAGATAGACAAATAAAATATTTTTCAATTTTTTAATTTTTAAATAGCTAATGATACAGAGGGAAAAACCCAAACCTTAAAAGCTAAACCCAAATCCAGTTTTCACTGGGTTCAGGTTCAGGCTCAGATTCAAGTTTGGGTTCAGAAAGAAATTTTTAAATGCTTGAACCAGAATGGGTTCGGGGTACACGTTTGGGTTTGGCTTAAGCCCTGCTATCTACACATAGGATTATGCCTATTCATAAGTATTATTACATATTTATACCACAAAAATGCTTGAATTGGAATGGGCTCAGAGTTGGGTTCAGGTTCAGGTTTGAAGCCCTGGTTCAATCCCAAGAATATAAGGAGGAGTTATTATCCTTAATTTATTAAGACACCATGGCACATCAGTATAATAATAACAGCTGACCCTCTATGACACTGTTCTAAGAGCTTTACATAATTAATCCATTAATACTTCACAACAGCATGGCTGGTACTCATGTGTACTAATTCCATTATATTAAATAAGAAAAACAATGAAGCATCTTAACTGGTTATTGTCAAAAAGAAAATTCAACAATCATTTTAATTTCATGATTTAAAAGAACTCTTTAAACATTCATAAAAGATGTTTCCTTAAGATGATTAAAAAATTCCAAGCTGACAATCAACAACATAGCTAAAAATAAAAAAATAAGGAAAACTATGTTGAGCCTACGCTAACTAGAGAAAAACAACAGAGAAGGCCAGCAATGCTGTAAAAGACAATTCTCAGCACAGGTTTATGGAAGGATTAATCCAAATCTACACTGCTTCTGTAACCCTGCTTCCAGTGAGTGGAACTTGTCCCTAGAAGACCCTAAACTGCCGTCGCCAGACCTTCTCCTGACTCCTCTGCCTCCTCTTCACACCTCTGTCACTAACATCCTCAGAGTCTAGGCAGAGGTGTTCCCAACTTATTACAATTGGGAAAGACTCTCAAACCCTATGATGTCAGGGCAATCACCTGTCATCGTGTCCAAGGAAAAAGCACATCAAGATTGAAGTGAACAGCTCTTACCCAGAAGCAGCAGAGCATAGGAGCAGAGAATAGAAGCAGAGTCACTGAGGTGGACACCTCTGGGGCACAGGAAAGGACCTGATATTTGGCCCACTAGCATCCCTGGTTAGCTGCAGTGGCCATCATTCACTCATGGATTCAACTTGGTAGAGATTTCCTATTTTACATTTCAAATTTGCAAAAAATTTGACTAAATATTATAGAAAAAAGAAAAACTACCCTTCTCTTGTGTTTTAGAAAGGGAGATTAAAATAGACCTTTGGGTGAATCCAAAGCCGAATCACAGGGATAGAGTGTATATTTCTGGCCCTTTCAACCCAAGAATCAGGCTCTTCAACTTACACACAAGGCTCTGCACTGGTGCTCTGTTTTCTGCAGCTGGATGCTAAGTTTGACATTTAAGTGTGATGCCATGATAGAACTTCCATTTCTGATGGCAGCACATCTCTCCCTTTTACAAAGACACACGATTACAGCCAGGTGTTGTAACACATGTGTGCAGTCCCAGCCATTCAGGAGGCTGAGGCAGGAGGAGCATTTAAGCCTAAATTTAATACTAGCCAAGACAACATAGTGATACCTTTTCTCTAAAAAGAAATACCAACAACACAATTATGGCTCCTAAACAATAAGAAGAGCCCTAGTTCTTCAGAACAAGTCCACTAAAATAATGCATCACACATTCCAGGTGTCTGCAAGGCCACCAGTTAAAGTGAAACCTTCTTTGAACCCATTCAACCAGAGTGAAACTCTGCCTGTGGTGAAAAAGAAAGCTACACATGGTTTCATGGTACTCACCCTACCACCTTCCACAACCATGAGACAGAAACCTGTCTGGGGAGAATGACATGGGGAAATTTGTAGCGCTTACTACCTTTCATGAAAGTAATCACTCAGGATCTGTGCTGTTAACTAGCTTCTATTATCTCAGCCATGAGAATAACTGGATACAATGCTAAATTCAGAACAGAAGGAAAGGGTAGCCATAAGCCTGGGAGTCAGATATTGGAGTCCAACCATGGCCCATGTAGCCATTTTAGCCTATGGACTCCAGTTTGTGGGAATGCCCTATTTCAGAATTTCAACAGTAGGAACAAAAAATGAGGGGAGAAGAGTGATAAGAAGGAAGAGATACTGCCAACTCATGTGTAAACTACTTAGCATAAACCTGGACAGAGTAATCATGGTAGTTATTTTTACCTGATGTGATTCCCAAAGGTGCTTAGCACAGAGGTGTATTTATGCTTCATTGCTATCAGTTTCTGCATTAGCACTCTCTCTGAAGTTTGAGGATCTAGGGAAATTCTAATAATAATGGACACTTACTCTGTATGAGAGACCATGGTAGAAGCTTCAAGTGCTCATTTCTCTGTGTCTTCAAAGGAGTTTTTTGAAAAGAGTTATTGCCCCATTTAATAGACAGGAAACTCAAATCCAAGACCATCAAGTGCCCTGTCTGATGATACACAACTCATCAATGACAAAACTGGAACTAGACCCCTGGTCAATGTGACTCTAAAACCTGTGTTTGTAACCATTGTGTTGTGGCCTAGGTCTAAGGAAAGGTTTTTGTGGGAGGAGGATGGGCCTAAGATGGACAGGTAGGATACACTAGAGGGAATAATACCTCAAGAATCCCAGGCAGCATGTGAACATTAATGTAGCTCTGAGTCCTTTTTGTGTGGACCGTGAATTCAGTAAGCAATGAGACTTGAGTATCTAAGAAAAATAGCAACCAAATACTCTCAGATGATTTCAGTGGGAAACCCCAAGACTCATTTCAATTTTCCCCAACCTTTTTGGACAACCCTGAAGTTAAGAATATATTCCTCTATCCTCCCATTGTATGCATCCAGGGATATTGTTTATTTTGTCAACTATGATGTTGCCAGTACCTTGCACAATGCTTACTATAGAGCATATACTCAATGATTTTTTAAATGAATGAATGGATTTATATACCTCTTATACCCTTTCTCCTGTTCCTTTTGGATGAATTTATGGTTATTTTTAGCTTCTCTGAGACAGGCAAGAAATATTTTCCCTTCATCTTCTTAGCCCATTTATTTCAGGGTCCAGCATTCAATCCAGTCCAATCTCGGAAGCTAAGCATGGTTAGGCCTACTTAGTCCATGAATAGGAGACCACCTGGGATTACCAGGTACTGTAGACTTGGGAGAAGGACCCAGCAGCCCACTCCTAAAACAATCACCCCTGGAAACCCTGTGAATAGCAGAGAAGCACTGACAGTAGTGCCGGGCATGACACAGTATCAAGTAGTGTTTTATCTCTTATACATAGGGACACTATGAGTCAGACCCAACTCGACGACACCTAACAACAACCAGCCGGAATGGACTGCTTTAATAACATTTGTCTTTGTCTCAATTAAGTAACTCTACCATTACTATTTATATCATTCCCAGAAATGGCATGAAAAGTCTTTCTATCTATGAGGCAGAGCTCAATAAAACTTTCACAAGAAAACAAAGTCCTCTAAAAATTACATATAAAAATCTCAACAAGTTAAATATAATGACAGATCACAGTTGGCATATAAGTAATTGTATTAATATGGAGAAACAGTCATTCCACATAAATGATGCTGCAATTCTAATTGGCTGGGTGGACACAGCAAAGGGAAAAGATTTCCAGGATCCATGTTCCAGCTACCAGAAATATTCTTGAAATAAATTGGTATAATGATAAGATTTAACAAATTAAGAGAGAAAGTAGGGCAGAAACTCCTTATTAAAGCACTAAAATGTATGAGCAGCCACCATGGCTGCATGAAAAATAGGTCAAGTTGCCTTTATGCAAAAGTATCTTGAGAAAATTTTCAAGAGAAATTCTTACTAACCCTGGAGAAACAGTAGCTGTCTTACTTGTTTAACAACCATAAATTGTTATTGCCAGATCACTTTCCTTCTGGCTACTGACTCTCAAAATTAGCCAGCTAGTTCCCTATAGAAAATTGTAGGTCAAAATCACAACTTGTATTTTGTACACAAAGGACATAGTGGTGACCAAGAAAACTCCCACACTTCAAAATCATATGGACATCTGCATTTCCCACTCTGTGTACATGGATGTAAGTGTGATCTCTTAGCGACATTTCATGCTTTTACTTTTATTTATAAAATTCTCTCTTCTCTCGGTTTGAGGTTGTGCTTGTCACTGTTTTTTCTTCTAGTTTTTTTTTTAATACTCGTAATTTCCTTTGCTTCCCCCCTACCAGCTAAATGTGAATATTATGCAATCCTCTATCCTAGCTCCTCATTCTCATCCATGACTTCATTTCTGTCTTTATGTTATGAAAACCCAAATTTAAATTTATAACCTACACTACTCTCTTGAGCTCCAACTTTATAAATCCAGGTGCCTGTGGGCAGGCCCCCCTCCCATGAAAAGCCAACACAACAAGTCCAAACTAACTAATCTTTTCACCATTGTCTGCTCCTCTGTGTTTTCTAACTGTAGAAAAGGTAACATCAGCCATATTGTGCCCAAATTAGAAATGTACCAATCATCCTAAACTCTTTCTCTTCCACACCTATAGTCCAAAAAATTAGCCCTAAAGCTATATAAATTCTATAACTTGAGTGTGACTCAAGTCCATTCTCTTCTCCTATTTCCTGTTGCTAATAGATTTTTCAGGTTTCCCTGGATCTGACTTCTAACTCCCTGGATTCTATTTAGTGAAATGGAATCACACCAATAATGTGTCTGCTTTAAAACCCAAATCTATGATAACCTTACTCAAAATTATTTAATTATTTGTCATTACATTAGGATGAGTTACTAAGTATTCTCTATTGTCTGTGAAGACACTCATAAACTTTCTTCCGCCAAACTCTCTAACCATACTTCTTTTTTTTTTTTTTTTTTTTCTTTCTTTCTTTCTTTTTGCAGTACTCTGGGTTGAACACAGGGCCTTGCGCTTGCATGCTCTGCAAGTGCTGGACCATTAAGCTGTGTCCCCAGCCCATATTTTTTTACTTTTTGAGACAGGGTCTCACTAAATTATGCAGACTGCCTCTGGTCTCAAACTTGCGATCCTCCTGCCTCTGCCTCCCCAACCGCTAGGATTACAGGCATGCGCCACCGCGCCCGGCGTTCTAACCATACTTCTTGCCAAACTTCTTGCACTTCTCAGAAAATACCTTGTTCTTTCAGTCTTTGTTTCTTTTCACACTTAATGCCACTGCCCATGGTGTCTTTTCTCCCTTTACCTATACATTAAACTTCCACTCAGCCTTCTAAATTTGAGCTTGTCTTGGCCTTTTCCATAGGGTCCTTCCATATCCTCCCTCACTGCAACAAAACACCACCCTCTCCCATCTCTACTCTTCCTCTAGCCCCTCAGGTGAGGCCAGACACCACTCCTATTTTTTATCACTTCACCAATTACTTTAATTATGGTTGATATGTCTTTATGACTACCATTGACTTGCCTTTCTTCCCACTTTAGACTATGAAATACATGAAGTGAAAGAATGTATCCTTCAGTTCCATGTGCCCTTATCTAACTAGTGTTTGGTAGATAGGAGAGATTCAATAAGTTTTTGTTGGATGGATGGAAACATGTAGTCAAGACAAATTACTCTTAAGGGTCATTCCTCTGTAATGCATCATAGTGAGCCTTGAGAGCAATCATTACCCTATAAAAAGTTACTTTTATTTCTTGGATAATGCTGGAAAAATACTTTTGAATTTTTTCTCTCAGGCCCTCAGTTTTCAGTATTCAATATGACAAATGAGTTATGGCATGACATCAAAGACATCATGAGGAAAGCAAAAGTTCATTAAAAAGACAGGAAAACAATTAAAGACCAAATTACATGTCAAAAGAGACTCTGAAACTTGACCTTGAATGTTGAGGAGCTAAAGTGAAAGGAAGACATGACAAAGTTAAAGAATTAAACAGATTTCAGAGAGTAGCTCAAGAAGACAAAAATCAAATATTATAATGACATGTGTAAAGAGGTGAAGATAGAAAACCAAAATGGAAGAACACATTATGTTTTTCTAAGCTTAAAGAATTGAAGAACAATTCAAGCCTCAAGTGGCAACAGTGAAAATATTAATACAGGGAAATATTAATACAGGGAAAATATTAAATGATTCAAAAGAAGATGGAAAAATACATAGAGTCCTTATGCCAAAAAAGCTTGGTGGATGACCAATCATTTCAAGAAGTTGCACATATCAGGAATCAATGGTACTAAAGGATGAAGTGGATGAAGGATTTCCTTTTTTTGTTGGCCTGTCACTCTCCCAAACATGATGTCCTTCTCCAGGGATTGGTCTCTCCTGACAACATGTCCAAAATCCATTAGATGCAATCTAATCATCCTTGTTTCCAAGGTGCACACTGGTTGCACTTCTAGGACAGATTTGTTGGTTATTTTGGCAATCCATAGTATATTCAATATTTGTCTCCAGCACAAGAATGAAAAAGTATCAATTATTCTTCTGCCTCCCTTATTCAACATTTAGCTTCCACAGGCATATGACACAACAGAAAATACCATCGCGTGAGTTAGGTGCATCTTCATCTTCAATGTGACATCTTTACTTTTCAACACCTTAAAGAGGTCTTTTGCAACAGTTTTTCCCAATGCAATACTTCTCTTGATTTCTTAATTGCTATTTCTGTGGTTGTTGATTGTAGAATCAAGTAAAACAAAATCTTGGACAACCTCAATCTTTTCTCCATTTATCATGAAGTTGCTTACTGATCCAATTGTAAGCATTTTTTTTCTTGATGTTGAGGTGCACTTCATACAGAAGGCTGTATTCTTTATCTTCATCAGTAAATATTTCAAATCCTCTTCACTTTCAGCAAAGTTGTGTTTTCTACATAACACAGGTTATGAGCCTTCCTCCAATCCTGATGCCATGTTCTTCTTCATAAAGTCCAGCTTCTTGGATTGTTTTCTCAGCATGGAGATTGAAGAGTTCCTGTGAAAGGATACAACCCTGTCACACACCTTTCCTGATTTTAAGCCAGGCAGTGTTTCCTTGTTCTGTTTGAACAACTGCCTCCTGATCCATATACAGATTCCTCATGAGTAAAATTAACTGCTCTGATATTCCCATTCTTCACAATGTTACCCTTACTTTGTTGTGATCCACATAGTCAAATGCCTTTGCATCACCAATAAAGCATAGACATTTTTCTGGTATTCTCTGCTTTTGGCCAATAGCCATCTGATATCAGCAATGATGTCCCTGATTCCACTTCCTCTTCTGAATTTGCCTTGATTTCCTAGCAGTTTCCTCTATATATATTGCTGCCATCCCTTCTTAATTATCTTTACAAAAATTTTACTTGCATAAGCTATTAATGATATGTTTGATAATGTCCACATTCATTTGGTTTTCTTTTCTTGGGAATAGGCACAAATAGGGATCTTTTCCAGTCATTTAGCCAGGTGGCTGTTTTCCAAATCTCTTGACGTAAAGAAGTGAGTGTCTCCAGTGCTATATCTGTTTGTTGAAATATTTCAATTGGTATTTTGTAAATTCCTAGAGCCTTGTGTTTTGCCAATTCCTTCAAGGCAGCTTCCACTTCTTCCTTCAGTGCCATTGGTTCCTGATCATATGCAATCTCTTGAAATGGTTGATAACCCACCAATTTTTTTGTGTAATTACTCTGTGTATTCCTTCCATCTTCTTTTGATATTTCCTTCATGTTTAATATTTTCCCTGTAGAACCCTTCCCTATCTCCACTCAAGGCTTGAATTTTTTCTTCTTTTCTTTAAGCTTGAGAACAGAATGTGTTCTTCCCTTTTGTTTTTCTATCTCCAGCTCCTTGCACATGTCATTGTAATATTTGATTTTGTCTTCTTGAGCTGTCCTTTGAAATTTGTTTAGGTCTTTTACATCATCTTGTCTTCTTTTTGCTTTAGCTGCTCAATGTTCGGGGAAAGTTTCAGAGTCCCTTTTGACATGTAACTTGGTCTTTTTTTTTTTCTTGTCTTTTTTTATGATATTTTGCTTTCCTCATAAATGATGTCTTTGATGTATTTCTACAACCCAGTTTGCCTTTGATCATTAGTGTCTAATGCATTAATTCTGTTCTTGAGATGGTCTCCAAACTCATGTGGGATATACTCAAGATCATACTGTGGCTCTCATACACTTGTCCTAATTTTCTTCAATTTCAGTTTGAACCTACATATGAGCAGCTAATTGTCTGATCCACAGTCAGCCCCTGGTCTTGTTCTGATTTTGATATTGAGCTTTTCCATCATCTCTTTCCACACATATAGTCAATTTTGTTGTATGTTCCATCTAGTGAATTCCATGTGTATAGTCACTGTTTAAATTGGTGAAAAAATGCATTTGCAAAGAAAAGGTCATTGGTCTGAAAATTCAATCATGTGATCTCTAGAATCATTTCTGTCACCAAGTCCATGTTTTCCAACTACTGAGTCTCCTTTGTTTGCAACTTTTTCCACTCACCAGTAATTATCAGTGCATCCTGATTGCAGTTCAATTAATTACAGATTGCAGAAGCTGGTAAAAATCTTTGTGATCATTTGTGGCCTTAGTGATGGGTATGTAAATTTGAATAATAGTCATATTAATTGGCCTTCCTTTATAGGCATATGGATGTTATTCTATCACTGACAGCATTGTACTTCAGGACAGATCTTGAGATGTCTTTTCTGACAATGAATGCAACCCCATTTCTCTTTAAGCAGTCATTCCCAGCATAGCAGACCATATGATTATCTGATTCAAAATGGCCCATGCCAGTCCATTTTAGCTCACTGGTGCCTAGAATGTCAATGTTTATGCTCTCCATTTCCCATTTAATGATTTCTAATTTTCCTAGATTCCTACTACATATATTCCATGTTCCATTTATTAATAGATGTTTACAGTTGTTCCTTCTCACTTTTGAGTTGTGGCACATCAGTAAATGGAGGTCTCAGGGACTTTACTCCATTCCTATCATTAAAATCAACTCTATTTTGAGGAGGTAACTCTTTCCTAGTCATTTGTTGCCTGCATTCGAACCTGGAGTGCTCATTTTCTAGCACTATATTTGACAGTGCCTCTCTGCTATTCATAGGGTTTTCAGTGGCTAATTTTTGAGCAATTGCATTAGTCATGTCCTTCTCCCTAGCCTTTCTTAGTCTGGAAGCTCAGCTGAAACCTGTTCACCATGGGTGACTCTGCTGGTATCTGTAATACCAGTGGCATAGATTTCAGCATTACAGCAATGTGCAAGCCCCCATAGTATGGCAAACTGACAGATACATGGGGGATGTATAGAATGTGTATAATATAAATTATTGTTTTTATAAAATCTGTTTGCTCTTAATTTGCTCATGTAATGATTCCTTGTTTTTATTTATATAATAAGTTCTTGCTAAGGTGTAAGTGATAAGTGATTGAGAATGATTTTTCATACATCACCTGCAGAGGCCAACATAGCAACCATTTCCATTTATTAATAACTGTTTTAATTTAAAAGAAAGAAAGCTTATTTTAAAAGAGAGTTGCAGGCATCAACTACAAGCAAACATAAAAACATCTTTCAGTGGCAAATGTGAGCCTGATCTATCGAGATCCTATGCTGATGGCTACTTTCTTTATCTATGTCAAAAATGAATTATTCATTCAAAAGATAATTGTGATAAGCATTGAATTCAACTTAATATTATTTCTGGAGACCTCTATTTGTATAAGGTAGATTACAAACTCTGAAGGACCTTTCCACTGTACAATAACTAGATTCTGGGTCAAACAGTGTTGTGAATGCATTTCTGGTATTTCTCTGAAAATTCCAACCAACAACCTCTATACTACTCCTCATTCTCACCTAAAAGTGAGTTCAAACCTGAGTGGGACTCAGTAAGTAACAAATAAGTGAAAAGACAAGTTTTTATGCAAGTTGTTTTGATCAATTTTCTAGTCAACTGAGAAACTAAGCCTCAAGATAATTCATCTAAATCAGAGACTCATACATTAAGCCTGAAACTTAGGAAGAAGTGAAAGTGAGTCCAGTTTGGCCATGCTCCATGGTTGCTAGAAAAAATAACTGGAAATAATCTCTAAAGGAAACCACTCCCAATTTATGGCCTCAAGATACTCATAGACTAATTTTCATCAACTAGGATATCTAAGGGAAACTGCTTAGTTTCCTAGTTACCACCAGGAAAACCTGGTAAATTAGCTGGGCACCATGGTGCATGCTTGTAATCCCAGCTTCTTGGGAGGCTGAGACAAGAGGATTGCAAGTTTGAGGCCTGAGGCAGCCTGCACAAGTTAGAAAAACCCTGTTTCAAAATAAAAAAATTAAAAAGTGCTAAGACTGCAGCTTAGTGGTGGAACACTTGCTTAGCATGCACAAGGCCCTGGGTTCAACCTCCAAGTACTTTAAAAAAAACCTAAAACTTAAAATTCTGGAATTAGCTGATACTTAACACATAAAAACTGTGTATGAAAAATTTTTACATCACAAAAACGAGTAACAAATATAAGACTATCAAAAACCAGATAAATGTGGAAGATAGAACTTTTAGTAATAAAAATTATAACTGTTGAAGAGGATTTTATAAAAAGAGAAAGAAATGCAGAAAACCTACAAAGGAATGAGAATTGGACTAAACTGATAGCTGACTTTCCAGCAGTAGCAATGGAAAACAAGTGTTTTCAAAATATTGAGAAGAAATAATCCCTAACCAATAATTTTATACTATCAAAACTACCTTTCAAAAATGAAGGTGAAATAAAGACATTTCCAGATAAATTTAAATTAATGGTTACCACCAATAAACTTACAGAGAAGTCCAAGAACGTATTTTAGGCAATATGAAAATGTTCCCTGAAAGAAGTTAAGGAAATTGGGGGAAAAAATGATGAATAAGGAAAATAGTAAGCAAATAGGTAAGTCTAAACTGACATTTTGTTTATAGGAAAAGCATAATAATAAATGCTAAAAAATAAAAGATCAAAGAAAATGCAGACAATAATAGTATATTTTCAACAGGAAAGTGAGAATTAAAATATTTCAGATACTTTTATTATTCAGGAACATTAGAATCTGTTGTTGTTGTTGTTAGGTGCCATCGAGTCAGTGTCCAACTCATAGCAACACTATGTACAGCAGGTGAAACAGTATTGTTAGTATTTCTCTGCTATTCATGGGGTTTTTAATGGCTGATTATTTGGGGGGAGTGGGTTCCCAGGTCCTTCTCACAAACCTACAGCACCTGGTGTTCCCTGTCTGTCTCCCACCCAAGTACTAACCAAGCCCAACCCTGCTTAGCTTCTGAGATCTGACAGGATCAGACACCACAGAAGTACAGCTGCAAGCCAAAGTGTGATAAATACAACAATAAAGTTGTAAAGATAATTGCTAAAACTAATAGATACAAAGACAGAAAACAGAAGAATATAAACAAGAGGGGCAATGGAGAAAGGATCATAAGAGGATTATCAGGGAGATGAAATTGCACAATGTATATTGAAATGCATGTATGGAAATTTCATAGTGAGACCCATTAGGTTGTACACTAAAAAATTACTAATATAAAAGAATACTAGGGAAAAATGGAAATAAACAGAAAAGCTCAATTAAAATACAAGAAAAGAGCATGAAAAATTAGGACAAATACAAAGCAAATGTAAAATGGAAGGAAAAAATCCATGTATATATATATATATATATATATATATATATATATATAATAACAATTTTTTAAAGTATGAAGGACTTAAGTCAACAACTAAAAGACACAGATCAAAACCAGATGCAGGGGCACATGTCTGTAATCTTAGTGACTCTGGCATCTGAGGCAGGCGGATCACAAATTCAAGGCCAGAGGCAGTCTACACAACTTAGCCCTGTCTCAAAATTGAATAATAAGAAATGGGTTGCAGGTATGGCTCAATGGTAGAGTAATTGCCTAGCATGGGCAATGCTATGAGTTCAACCCCCCATGTGCTGCACAAAAAAGAAGAAAAGAAAAGAACAAAAAAGAAAAGATATAGATCATTCACTTGAAAATCCAGTTATATCTTATTTATAACAGAATGAGTTATATGCTGTTTACTAGGGAACTGCTTATGATTGTCAATAAATTATAGCCTATCAGCTGAATTAGGCTCACTGTCTGTTTTTATAAATAAAAATTTATTAGAACACAGACATGGCATTTTGTTTATATGTTGACTGTGACTGCTTCTACTGTGTAACAGTAGAATTGACTAATTGCAACAGAGACTATGGGCTACAAACATGACAATATTTACTTTGGCATTAAAAAAAAAGCTTACTGACTCCTGATCCACATAAAAAAGACATGGAATAGTTAATATAAAATTTAACTTTTCTACACCTAAAAAAAGTATCCTTAGAAAATACCAAAACATTAGTGAGATAATGTAAATACATAAGTAAGTAGAAGAATATACTATGTTCATGGATTCGAAATCTCAATATTGTTATAATGTCATATCACTTGACACTGTTCTTTAGACTCAGTTCAATCCAAATCCTAAACTTCCATGGAGGTTTGTTTTGTTTTGTTTTAGAATTTTATAAGGTAATTCTAAAATTTATATTAAAATGTAAGGGACTTAGAACAATGAAGGTAATTTTACAGAAGAAGAATAAAACTGGAGAACTTATGCTATCTGACATCAAAACATTATAAAACTGAAGAAACTGAGACACTGTCATATTAACACAAGAAAAGAGCAATGGTCTGTACACAGAGAGAGAAATACAACTATACATATGCAGTCATCTGATGTATGTCGAAGATGCCAATTTAATGGAAAATAATAGTTGATTGAATAAAAAGTGCTGGATCAATGGATAGTCATTTTTTTAAATGAATCTTAATCCCAATCTTATACTACATGAAAAATCCTGTTTCAAATGGATTTTAGACCTAAGTATAAAGGTAAAACAGAAGGAGAGGGGTAAGATGGCAGACAGATAATGTCTGCCTTCTGTCCCGGAGTAGAGGGAAGCCTTGATTAGGGGTTTGGAACTCACATTGAATAGATAGAAACAGTGATAGTTTAGGATAGGAGATAGAGGATGAAGCGGGATGAACACTGAAATCGAGGATTTGGCTTCAGAGGAGCTACACAGAGGACATTAGCTGGACCACCATTCCACCATTTCGCCATCACACAGACAGGGGATAGAATCCCGGAGACTCGGAGGAGACTTTGTGCACGCACCCATGGGGGTGGACCCAACATGGAATGCAACCTTGACATCACACTGCCACCCTACCCACAGGACACAAACTAAAAGTTTCGGGTGAGTCAGTTTGAGGTAGCACATGGAATTGCCATCCGTAGTGGCACACATCCCACAGCCTGAGATGCTGGGCTGTTGTGGGACCCTCACGCAAGAAAATAGGGATCAGATTCACCAGAGTGGATACTCGAGGGTACAGGGAGTGATCGTGGAGGGAACTGGGAAACCGGTGCCAGGAGTACGTGTCCAGAGCTGAGACACAGCTCCCTCCCTCCTATTGTGGTGGGACAGTGTGCAGATGCTATCTCCACAGATATATGGGCACACATATACCCAGATCCCAGACACACCAGAGGTGATTCTAAGTTATCCCACTGCACTGTAGAGTAGGCTGGGGTCTGTGGAGGTGACTGAGTCCCACACGGACAGAGTGCTCCTTTTCAGCAGAGCCTAGTGGCACAATTAGTCACAATTAGAGCAGTTTTGAGTGTGATTGCTGTGCACGGACAGACCTGCTGCAGATTCCCTCTGGGGTGGTTGGATATCATCCTGCCCATAAGAGGATATGGTCCTCCCACCTGGTCTCCCAAGTGGGCGGAAAGCTCTGCAATAAAAAAGATCCACAATAGCAGCCATATTCCCTCCATGCTGTAGGCTTTGGGGCAGAAATCTCTGATTTGGGGAATTGGCACCCGAACTACGTGGGACAGGGAGAACTGCAGGGAAGACCCCACAGGTTGCACCGCCTCTCAAACAATACAATAGACACAGAATATTTCATGGAACAGAATCTTTGGGCACTCAGTGTCCCACTTAAACCCAGGACATTGTGGGGCTGTCAGTCATATCTACTCAATAGAATTGGCAGGAGCTCCATACACTAAGCCAGACTGCTTCTGCAGATTGTATGAAAACACTGCCACCATGAGTTCTGTAGGGAGCACTGCTTCCTGCAGTATTGACTTCACCCAGTGGAACTGGGTGTCCACAGTTCAGATTCCACCTGCAAGAACATACAAGGGTTTTATTTTATTTTATTTTATTTTTTAAGGGGGCTTGAACCCAGGGTCTTGCACCTGCTTGCTTTGTAGGTGCTGGATCACTGTGCTGCGCCCCCCAGCCCATATTTTTTACTTTTTGAGACAGGGTCTCGCTGGGTTGCACAGACCTCCTCTGATCTCGAGCTTACAATCTTCCTGCCTCCTGCCCCCAAGCCGCTGGGAGTGCAGGAGTGCACCACCACACCTGGCTACAAGTGTTTTTATATGTGTGTGGGAGCATGTATGCATGAGGTTTTTTTTTCTTTTCCTTTCTATTTTTCTTTCTTTCCTCTTTCACTCTCTTCCCTTTTTCTATTTGTCTTCTCTTTTTCTTAAGCTGTATATGTGTCTTTGTTTTAATTATTTTACCCTTAAGTCTTAATCTTAATTTTAATAATGACAGTAATTTCTATTAGCCTCTGTCATCTACCTCCTCTTTCCCCCTCTTCTGTCACCAGATACCCCCTTTCTCACCCCACAGAAGAGAAACAAAATCTATCACCTCCCTACCCCTTACCCCTTTAGAGTTGGCCTGGTGGACTAAAGAGAGAACCACACAGACCAAAAAGCCGAGAATATACCCAACTTATAAGCTGTAATAAGCACCAGAGACTCAGCACCACACAATCTCAAAGGAATAACAGAGGGAGAGGTTCTGCGCACACAGGAGAGACGAATTCTATTTCGCGGACCATCTTATGGGCAAACAAAATAAACCTACAAAAAACACAAAGGGGCAGGATGGATCTGAAGGCCCCACAAATCAAACCCCCCAACAAATAACTCCAAGGACTCTCAATTCTTAGAGATCTCTGATTCGGAATTCAGAGTCATGGTTATAAACATGCTAAGAGAAATTAAAATGAATATGACAAGCACCCGGGAAATCCTTGAAAAGAAGATATCTCACTTGGAATACATTCTATCATCCCAGTTAGAAATGATAAGGAAGACCCAAGCATTTCTCATTGAAACTCAGTCCAAGTTAACTGAATTGAACTCAGCTAAAGAATCCTTTTCATAGAGACTGGATGGATCTGAGCTGAGGATTTCTGATTCCGAAGATACCATAAATGAACTGAAATACAGTCAGAAATAGAATCAATGATAAATGTATTAAAGAAATATTTCCAGGAGAACCCAGATAGAATGAAAAAATGAAACTTAAGAATTCAGGGCATCCCTGAAGGAGAAGAAAGATCCACTGAAGGCCTTCAAAATCTAGTAAAGCATATCCTCAAGGAAAACTTCCCAAAAATGGTACAGTAAATGGATATAAACACCACTGAGACATTCAGGACTCCTTTGAAGGCTGACTTAAGTAGATCATCCTTGATACACATCATCGCTTGTATGCTGTCATTAGAGACCAGGGAAGCTATCCTGCAAGCAGCAAGACAGAAATACCTTATTACTTATAAAGCAAAATCTATTAAAATTACCGCAGACTTCTCCATATCAACGTGGAAAGCTAGAAAGGAATGGTCACAGGTGATTCAAATCCTAAAAAAAAAAAAAAAACAACCTCCAGCTAAGACTAATATAGCCAGCAAAATTATCTTTGATAATAGATGAGGAGTATAGGACATTTAATGACATTGAAGCTTTTAAACGATATGCAACCACCAAAGCAGCACTGGAGAGGATTATAAATCAATTACCACATCCAGGAGAGTTAAGACAACCCTATAAAGGAAATCAAAGAACTGGTTAACTGAAAAGAGTGCAACCCAAGAAAGGACCAAAGCAAACATGATTCATAAATCAGTAACAGGTAATGATTGGATATATAACAACAAATGCTACTCAATAATCTCTATTAACGTAAATGGTCTTAACTCACCAATTAAGAGACAGAGGCTGGCTAATTGGGTGAAAAAACACAAACCATCAATATATGGTATTCAAGAAACTCATCTAACTCACAAAGACTGGAATAAACTGAGAGTTAAGGGCTGGAAAATTGTATACCTAGCAGGGGTGGAACAAAAGAAAGCAGGTGTTGCAATTCTAATTTCAGATAGATTAAATTTCCTTCCAAAACTAATTAGAAGAGACAAAGGAAGACATTACATTTTAATACAAGGAACAATCGATCAAGAATCAATAACACTCCTAAATATTTATGCCCCAAACATAGGGGTACTTAGCTTTATAAGACAAACCTTATGGAATATAAAGAACTTTATTGGACCAGAATCAATAATAATGGGAGACTTCAATATCGCACTTTTATCAAGAGAAAGGTCATCAAAATGAAAAATCAACAGAGAAACATAAAATCTAATCTACACCCTAAACCAGTTGGATCTCACAGACATGTACAGAATATTTTATCCACACGAAGAGGAATACACATTCTTCTCAGTTTGACATGGAATGTTTTCTAAGATAGATCATATGCTAGTCCATAAGAACTCTCTCAACAAATACAAAAAAGTTGAAATTATCCCCTGTTCCTTATCAGATCATAATGGGATAAAATTGGAGTTCAAGAGCAAGAATAATCTGAGAAACTTTACAAACTCATGGAGACTGAATAATACATTGCTGAATGACCAATGGATCATTGATAAAATCAAATTAGAATTTAAAAAATTCCTACAATCAAATGGTGATGAAAACACATCATACCAAAACCTATGGGATACAGCAAAGGCAGTTTTAAGAGGGATGTTTATAGCATTAAGTGCCTTCATCAATAAAGTAAAGAAGAGCCAAATAAATGAACTAATGATGCATCTTAAGACACTAGAAATCCAACAAAAAATCAATCCTAAAAGGAACACCCAAAAAGAAATTACAAAAATAAAGGGAGAAATAGCTCAATTAGAATCCAAAGAGATAATTCAAAAAATCAATAAGACAAAGAGCTGGTTCTTTGAAAAGATTAACAAAATAGACACCCCTCTGGCTAATCTCATCAAAAAGAAAAAGGAAAAATCCAACATAGTATGGATTATGAAAAACAATGGGTCCATAACCACTGACTTCAACAAAATACAAAAAATTGTCAGGGATTACTATGAGAGACTGTATTCCCAAAAATATGAAAATGCAGAAGAAATGGACAAATTTACTAAAATGTATGACCTACCAAAGCTAACCCCAGAAGACATAACTGACTTAAATAAGCCCATTACATATGCAGAAATAGAAAAGGTAATTAAAATCTCTCAACAAAGAAGAGTCCAGGTCTTAATGGATTCACAGCAGAATTTTACCAAACATTAAAGAAGGTATACTACCTGTCTTCCTCAAATTATTGCAAAAAATAGAAAAGGAGGGAACACTCCCAAATTCATTCTATGAAGCTACCATCACCCTGATACCTAAACAAGGAAAAGATTCATCTAAGATAGAGAATTACAGACCCATCTCCCTTATGAATCTAGATACAAAAATATTTAATAAAATTCTAGCAAACAGAATCCAGCAGCATATGAAAAAGATTATCCACCATGACCAAGTGGGATTTATACCACAGATGAAAGGCTGGTTTAACATACAGAAATCAATTAATGTAATCCAGCATATCAAGAAACTGGCAAACAAAAACCACATGATCATCTCAATTGATGCTGAAAAGGCCTTCAACAAAGTGCAACACCTTTTCCGGATAAAAACACTGGAGAAGATAGGTATAACTGGCAAATACCTTAATTTCATAAAAGCCATTTCAGACAAAACTACAGCCAACATTATATTAAATGGAGAAAAACTGAAACTACTTCCTCTAGATCTGGAACAAGACAAGGATGTCCTCTCTCTCCTATTCTATTTAACGTAGTAATTGCAGTCCTGGCCAGGGCAATCAGACAGGAGAAAGTAATCAAAGGGATATGGATTGGCAAGGAAGAGGTCAAATTATCCTTATTTGCAGATGATATGATCTTATACCTGAAAGACCCCAAAACTTCAACCAGAAAAAAGCTAGAACTAATTAACTCCTTCAGCAAAGTTGCAGTCTACAAAATTAACACACAAAAATCAATAGCTTTTCTTTATACCAATTCCAAACAGGAAGAGAAGGAAATTTCAGGAAAAATACCATTCATGATAGCCCACCAGAAAATTAAATACCTTGGAATCAATCTAACCAAAGACCCTTCAGATCTCTACAAGGAAAATTTCAAAACATTAAAGAAAGAAATACCAGAGGACACTGAAAAATGGAAAGATCTCCCCTGCTCCTAGATAGGGAGAATTAATATTGTAAAAATGGCTATCCTACCAAAAGCAATCTATAGATTTATTGCAATACCCATTAAAATTCCACTGACCGACTTCACAGAAATAGAAAAAATGATCCAAAATTTCATATGAGACCACAAAAGACCACGTATAGCCAAAACACTTTTAAGCTGCAAATCTAATGCAGGTGGAATCACAATCCCTGACTTCAAGCTATGCTACAGGGCAGTGGTTGCAAAAACAGGTTGATACTGGCACAAAAATAGGCCCAAAGACATCTGGAACAGAATAGAAGACCCAGAAATAACTCAACACACCTATAGCCACCTGATTTTCGACAAAGGAGCAAAGCAAGTAAACTGGAAAAAGGACAGCCTTTTCAACAAATGGTGCTGGAAAACATGGTCATCTGCATGCAAATAAATGAAAGCTGACCCGCATCTCTCAACATACCCGTGAGTTAACTCAAAATGGATAAAAGATCTCAACATAAAACCAGAAATTTTAAAACTTATAGAAGGCAAGATAGGCAATACACTCCATCATATAGGCATAGGAAAGTATTTCCTTAATAAGACTCCAATTGCTCAAGAAATTCCAACAAGAATAGATAAATGGAATTACATGAAATCAAAAGCTTCTGCACAGCAAAAGAAACAATTAACAGAGTCAAGGAAATCCCCACAAAGTGGGAAAAAAATCTTCACATTTTATACATCAGATAAAGGTCTAATTACTAGAATTTACAAAGAACTCAAGAAAAAAAAAACTCCCAAAAAAACAAATAACCCAATACACAAATGGGCAAAGGAACTGAGTAGAGAGTTCTCAAATGAAGAGGTCCATAAAGCCATGAAACACAGGGAAAAATGCTCAGTATCCCTATCCATTAGGTAAATGCAAATTAAAACAACTCTGAGATTTCACCTTACACCAGTAAGAATGGCCAAGATCAATAAAACAAATAACAACAAATGCTGGCGAGGTTGTGGCAAAAAAGGAACACTATTACATTGTTGGTGGAGCTGTAAATTGGTCCAATCACTGTGGAAATCAATATAGAGGTATCTTAAAAAACTGAAAATAGGTCTATCGTATGACCCAGCTATAACACTACTGGGAATTTACCCAAAGGGAGATGGGTCATCATACTAACTGCATCTCCATGTTCAATGCAGCACTTTTCACAATAGCAAAGATATGGAATCAACCAAAGTGCCCTTCAACAGAAGAATGGATAAAAAAAAAACTATGGTACATATACACAATGAAATACTACTCAGCAAGCAAGAAAAATGAAATAAGGACATTCACAGTAAAATGGATGGAACTAGAGAAAATTATTTTAAGTGAATGAACAAGCTCAGAAAGAGAAACACCACATGTTCTCACTCATATGTGGGAGCTGAATCAAAATTATAAGAAGGAAAAATCCTATTCAAAGGTTGGATCAAAATAAAAGGAAAAAAAGCTAAGAATGGTGTCAATATAAACAGTCTAGAAAATGCATGCATTTGTTCTGACAAGATAAAAACAAAGTTCACTACAGGAAAATTTTCTATCTTGAACGGAACTGGAACCCAAGGACATATAGAAAAATAACACCAAGTAAATGATAGAGAAGACTTAGATGGGGAGGGTGGGATGGGGGGAAGCATACAAGAGGGTAAGGGGGAACCTATATGAATAATGTACATCAAAATGCATATATGGAAATGTCACAATGAAAAGCATGTCAGAATGAATCACATTAAGGTGTACATTAAAAATGTCCAATTAAAAAAAAGTAAAACAATAAACATTCTAATTTTAAAAAGAATGGAAAGATCTCTTCCTGAACTTGGAGATGACAAAGATTACTTTAAGCAGGACACTAAAAGCATTAAGCATAGAAGAGATTGTGTCCAAAATACCACTAGTGCTGAGGCTGAGAAACACTATTCCAGAAGCCACACTGAAAATCAGATTATTGTGGGAAAAAAAAGATGGAAACCAAGCTGAAAATATATAACGATGATATCATATCAGACTGCAAACAAATGAATACAAGTGAGTAAAACTATTCAAGACATGTTTAAAAAAAAGAAAAGAAAAGAAAGAAGAAAAAGAAAAAGTTGATATATTAGACTTCCTTTTTAAAAAAAAAGAACATCCATTCATCAAAAGATATAATTAAGATAATGAGAAGGCAGTGGCACATGCCTTTAATTCCAGAAACTCTGGAGGTGGAGGCAGGAGTATCACAAATTTGAGGCCAGAGGCAGCCTGCCTAAGCTGGAGAGACCCTGTCTCAAGATAGAAAATAAGAATTTTAAATGGTCGGGGAGTGCAGCTCAGTGGTTGAGTGCTTGCAGAGTATGCATGAGGCCCTGGGTTCATCCCCAAAAGAAAGAAAGGAAGAAGAGAAGAGAAGAGAAGAGAAGAGAAGAGAAGAGAAGAGAAGAGAAGAGAGAGAAGGGAAGGGAAGGGAAGAGACGGGGAGAAAGAAAGAAAGAAAGAAAGAAAGAAAGAAAGAAAGAAAGAAAGAAAGAAGAAAGAAGAAAGAAAGAAAGAAAGAAAGAAAGAAAGAAAGAAGATAGGAGGGAGGGAGGGAGGGAGAAAGGAAGAGAGGAAGAAAGGAAGAAGGAAAGAAAGACAAAAGAAAGAAAAGAGAAAATATGTAATTGAAACCATCCAAACTATAGAAAAGATTTTAGATAGATAGGATAGATAGATGATAGATAGATAGGTAGATAGATAGATAGATAGATAGATAGATAGATAGATAGATAGATAGATAGAGCCATGGCACACACCTGTAATCCTAGCAACTCAGGAGGCTGAGGCAGGTGGATCACAAGTTTGAGGCTAGAGGCAGCCTGAGCAACTTAGCCAAATACTGTCTCAAAATTAAAAAAAAAAAAAAAAAATTTAACGAGCTAAGGGTGTGGCTCAGTGGTAGAGCACTTGCCTGCCATGTGCAGGCCCTGGGTTCAACCCCCTAATACTGAGAAAGGAAGAGGAAAGAAGGAAGGAAGGAAGGAAGAGAGGGAGGGAGGGAGGGAAGGAAGGAATAAAAGCCACATAAGCTCCAGAGTAATGATGGTTTACTCTAAGTTATGTAAGCTGTTGTGGCTTTTTTTTATCAGTGAAAGTTGATAAGCTGAACTGAGTTAAAATTCAAATATTTTGCTCCTCAAAAGAGCAAACTAGGAGGAAAGCCACACAGGCAGACAATATTGGCAATACATATGACCAAAGAAAAGCTTTGTATTCAGAATATGTAAAGTATTCTTATAAATGAATACTAAGAAAACAATACTAAGAAAACAAATGAATACTAAGAAAACAATTTTTAATGGGAAAATATTTGAATGCTCACATCTCAAAAGTTATACAAATGTCTGATGACCACCTGAAAAAATATGCAACATAAATCCACAATTAGATACCACTACATACCACTAGAATGGCTAAGACTTTTTGACTGACAATGACAAGTACTGATGAACAAGTGAAACCCTAATATATTACTGGTGTAAATTGAAAATGATACAAAAGAATGAGAGGGTACATTTTGGGGTGGTAGATGTTATCTATATTTTAGTTTTAATGATGGCTAAGTAGGTGTATATCTTCACTAAAACTCATCTAACTGTATTCTTTTTAAAGAGGGTGTATTTTAATGTACGTAAATTAAATCTCGCCTGCAGCTGTAGCCCTGTGGTATCTGATCCCGTCAGATCTCGGAAGCTAAGCAGGGTCAGGCCTGGTTAGTACCTGGATGGGAGACTGCCTGGGAACACCAGAAGCTATAGGCTTGGGAGAAGGACTTGGCAACCCCCTCCCAAAAATCAATCTGCCATTGAAAACCCTATGAATAGCAGAGAAGCACTGACAATAGTGTTTCCCCTGTTGTAGAGAGGGTCGCTATGAGTCGGATACTGACTCGATGGCACCTAACAACAACAACAACAAATTAAATCTCAATAAAGTTGGTTAAAATATTATATATTAAAGTTGCAGAATATTATAAAGCAATATTTTCAGGAAAATGTATAGCTTTGAATGCTTAATTAGGAAAAAGAAATGTTGAAAGTTAATGAGATAAGCTTCCAAGTTAAGATGTTAGAAAAAGAACAGCACCATTTTTGCAGTGCTGGGGATCAAACCGAGGGCCTCAGACAGCACAGAGTGGCTCTCTACCAACTGAGCTGAAGCCTGGACCCCAACTCTGAGTTAGCCAGACAAAGAATGGGAAGGAGAATGTTTTTGTCTAGAAACCAGAACCCCTCAAAGACAAAGGTGACAGGGGCAAGAACATGCACCATTTCTATCCAGGATGTCTAACCATCTGAATTTTAATCTATCCAACAAATATGTATTAAAGCCCTATTGTACAGAAGGCATTCTTTTCTACATATTGAAGTTAGAGATAAAATAAAGACTATGGGATAAACTATGTCTTCAAGGAGTCCATATAATGTTGGGGAGATAAGAGCTTAAACACAAAAAAAAAATTATATAGGAGTTTCATAGTAATCTAAATCCACTTTAAAAGCCAAACACCAAGGCACACTCCCATAATCCCAGTAACTCAGGAGGTTGAGACAGGAGGATCATGAGTTTGAGGCCAGAGGCAGCCTGTGCAATTTAGCAAGAACCTGACTCAAAATTAAAAAATAAAAAGGTTTAGAGAGCAGCTCAATGGTAGAGCACTTGCCTAGCATGCTCAAGGCCCTGGGTTCAAGCCCTCCAGTACTGCGAAAGAAAAAAAAAAAAAACATTTAAGCCACACACTAGTGATCATTTCTGGGAGAAGGGCCTGGCAATCCACTCCCAAGGCAATCCTGAAACAGTCAGCCATTGAAAACCCTATGAGGGTTGCTATGAGTCGGATACCGACTTGACGGCACCTAACAACAACAACAGTGATCATTTGCTGTAAGTTATGTAAGATACGCCTGCAGCCGTAGCCCTGTGGCATCCGATCCTGTCAGATCTCAGAAGCTAAGCAGGGTCAGGCCTGGTTAGTACTTGGATGGGAGATCGCCTGGGAACACCAGATACTGTAGGCTTGAGAGGAGGACCTGGCAATCCACTCCCAAAAATCAATCTGCCATTGAATACCCTATGAACAGCAGAGAAGCACTGACAATAGTGTTTTGCCTGTTGTACACAGGATCTCTATGAGTCAGATATTGACTTGACGGCACCTAACAACAACATGTAAGGTATGGTGGCTCTTTTAACAGGCAGGAGAGAAGGCAGGAAAGGGGAGACAACAGGAAAGAATAGAGGCTGGGAAAGGATCTTGGCATCCAAGGATCCACTGCTAAGCACACACCTCCTTTCCATGTTGGTGGACATGGGTGGGCAGGAAGAAGAAAGCAGGCTGCTTCGTCCAACTTCCTCCTTATTACTTTTAGCCATTGCCAATCATGTTTCTGCTATGGGAGAAGACTGTGCCTAACATGTTTTACGAACAGCAGGAGGATGGTATGGATGGACTGAAGGAACAGAGAGGCAAGTCTCATGTAACCACCCAATAGGCAATTTACCCTCAGTGTTGCCTGTCCATGGGCTATAGAGCCCAGTTAGGTGATGGCCAGAAAAGTAGATACCACTACTTCCATTTCTTCTCAGGAAACTGAAAAAGCCCACACTTTTTGGAGTTTAGCTAACCAGTGAACAAATATGCAATTAATATTTCTATGTTCCAGGATCTGAGATACAATGGAGCAAGAGAAGTTTTGTCCTTGTGATGGATGTCTGATAGGAGACAAAGACACAGGAAATACCAACAGGGAGTATATGATAACATTGCAGAACACAGGAGGGATCCCCAGGCTACTCATGGGGGGTCAGGGTAGGCTTCCATGGCCAAAATGCTCCTATTAGACTCACACACCTTCTAATGATATGCTACACCTTGTTTTCTTTAAGAAACCTGTGGAGCAGCGAGGAGAGAGTTATTTGGCTAAGCAGAAAAAGAAAAAAAAGAAATCATTGGTATGTAGGCCAGATCTGTCATGAATCAACTAAAGTGAAGTTTCCCAGGCACTGTGTGCCTTGTGGGTAAAACAAATATGCTGTTGGCAAGGTCAGGGTTGAGTACCAGACTCATCCAAACCATAATTTTGGAATAACAGAAAGAAGAAAGCAGCTCTGACCTCTATCTGCCCTACTGTTTTGTTGAAATTATCCTGGCTTGTCACCAACTCTCAGAGATGGAGGTCAAGCCAGAAAAAAAAAATGTGAGTCCTGAGAGAAAGCACTGCAGGTGATGTCAGAACCCATCCAAACGTGGCCTATGCAAGAGGAATGCAGCAGAGAGTATGAAATACACAATGCGATCCCAGTGGACTTCTTCACCAGAAGGGAGGGGAATGGATGAATGGCAGGATGGACAGTTGTGTTGTTAGAAGACTAGAGGGAGATGAGCAGATCAGAAGACCCCTGGCAGGGAAATAGTCTCAATGGCAGCCAATTGGCAGATGCCTCCAGCTAGGAGGCAGTTCATCCAACTATACTACACTGGAGTTGACGTGATTTCTTAGATCAAAACCAAAGCTGTGCCATCAGAATCGAGAAAAATGAGCATTCAAAGGAAACATTTCCAATACCGTGAGCAGGGTATGGGGAAGTCCACACTAACTCTACCCTGACCTGAGGGATGATCACTTACTTTCAGGACAGGAGCTGAGAGAGGGCTGTCATGGGGAAAGATTAAAAATGAGACCAAAGTAACCATGACCACAACAAAAAGAGAGAAAGAATGAAGAGAGACTTAAAAATGAACACCCACTTTCTTTTAGATGAAAAAGTTGAGTCAAAGTGGTGTGAAGGAGGTGGTAAATCCTAGACTGTAATCAAGAACCCCCAAAACTAAACAAGCAAAGTAGGTTTTCCTTGCCTCCCAGTAACATGATTGCTCTTTACCTGGTGGAAGTTGGGAGAGAGGGCAGGACATGTTCCAAGGTGAAGAACGATTTACTTAACATAGATGATTGATAGATAGATAGATAGATAGATAGATAGATAGATAGATAGATAGATGATAGATAGATAGATAGATAGATAGATAGATAGATAGATCATATATATAAAATACATAATTCAGTGGACTGATTTGTCTGTCACTTTTGCATTTCATTCTGTTTCCTTTGAATTTGCTTCAGTCAATGTGACCTGAATTGTGACGGTGAAGGGAGAAGAGATGGTCAGGCACTTCAGGAAAATTCCACCTTTCTTTCCTTTGCAATCCCCTGCCTCCTCCCTCTCCACTTGTGCCATCCATACTTCACTCTGCTTGACCCTCAAATTCCAGGGACTCCTTATGCTAACTGAGGCTCTGGCCCACCAAAGACTCTCACAGCAACCACTTCTCTTAGGCTCTTCACCAGCAGTTTACAAAGGGTCTTGACAAGCATTCTTTTTGTTATTGTGCACAACAACCCTGTGAAAAAGACAGGCAAAATGTCATCATTGCCAATTTGCAAATGAGGAAACTAAAGACAAAGTAGTAAGAGGACATGTCCTGTAGGAAGTATCAGAGTCCTGATAAAGATGCAGGGCTTTTGAGTTACATCTCAGAGTTTCTTTAAGCAGATCACATTGGATAAATAAAAGAGATATACAGAGTACAATCCACACAGAAACCTCATAGCTATAAAACAAACTGTAGCTACATTAACAACTAGTATGTAAAAATGATGTTTCTGAACTAACAGCTATGCATGATATATCTCAGTTTGTTAAAATAGTCCACTTATATATATGGAATTTTTTTAAATTGCTTGGAGAAAAGGCTGCACTTTGATGTCATTTACTGAATAATACTTATTGAGTATTGTAGTGGATGCCATGGTATGTTACTCAGATCCCTGCATTCAGGACTGCAGCACATTCATTTTCCTCCTAGCTTCTGGGAGTATGGGCAGCAGCTGAAAATTTTAGTTTTAGCTATACTCTAGGATTGTGGTAGGGCTGGGATTTAGTTCAGTTGGTAGAGCGCTGCACTGCAGTCTCTGAAGTCCTGAGTTCAATTCCCAGCACTGCAAAAATTGGAGAAGGGCCTGGCAATCCACTCCCAAGGCAATCCTGAAACAGGCAGCCATTGAAAACCCTATGAGGGTCGCTATGAGTCAGATACCGACTCAATGGCACCTAACAACACAACAAAACTAGGATTGTGGTAGTCAGGCTTTTGTACTGCCATAACCAAAAACAACTTAAAAGAGGAAAGGTTTATTTTAGCTCATGGTTTCAGAGGTGTCAGTCCATCATGGTAGGGAAGGTTTTATAGGGCAGAGCAGTTCACATCATGATTGCCAGGAAGGAGAGAAAGGGGAATATAGGAATAGGCTAGGGCAAGCAATAGTTCCCAAAGACGTGCCTATACTGACCTACTTCCTCCAACTACCTTTCACCACCTCCCAATAATGCCATCATATTATGAATCTATCAAGGAATTAATCCTTTCACTAGATCAGAGCCCTCCTGATCTAATTGTCTCTGAAAATGCCATCAGAGATGCCCCAGGAGGTGTGGTTTTCTGATGTTCTAGGCACTTCTCAATCCAATCAAGCTGGCAACTTAGCTTACCCATCACAAGAACCCCCACACGTCTGTCAGTTTGCCGCACTGTGGGGGCTTGTGTGTTGCAATGAGGCTGAGAGCTCTGTCACTGTAACCTCGGACATGAGCAAAGTTACCCATGGTGGAGAGGTTTTCAGCTGAGCTTCCAGACTAAGACAGACTAGGGGGTAGGACTGGGTGAACCACTCCTGAAACAACTAGCCACTGAAAACCCTATGGATAGCAAAGAGACACTGTCAGATATAGTGCCAGAAAATGAGGCCCCCAGGTTGGAAGGCACTCAAAAGACTACTGGGGAAGAGTTGCCTCCTCCAAGTAGAGTCTACCATGATGACGGAAATGGAGTAAAACCCCAGGGTGCTCAACTTGCTGATGTGATGCGACTCAAATTGAGAAGAAACAACTGTAAACATCCATTAATAATTGGAACATGGAATGTATGTAGTATGAATCTAGGCAAATTAGAAATTGTTAAAAGAAAAATGGAGCGCATGAACATTGACATTCTAGGCATCAGTGAGCTAAAATGGACCCGCATAGGCCATTTTCAGTCAGACAATCATATGGTCTACTATGCTGGGAATGATAAACTAAAGAGAAATGGGGTTGCATTCATCATCAAAAAAGACATTTCAAGATCTGTCATGAAATACAATGTTGTCAGTGATAGAATAATATCCATATGCCTACAAGGAAGGCCAGTTAATATGACTATTATTCAAATTTATGCACTCACCACTAAGGCCACAAATGAAGAAAGGGAAGACTTCTATCAGCTTATGCAATCTGAAATAGATCAAACTTGCAATCAAGACATACTGATAATCACTGGTGACTGGAATGCAAAGGTTGGAAACAAACAAGAAGGCTCAGTAGTTGGAAAATATGGTCTTGGTGACAGAAACGAAGCTGGAGATCGCATGATAGAATTTTGTCAGACCAATGACTTTTTCATTGCAAATACATTTTTTCAACATCATAAACGGAGACTATACACATGGACTTCACCAGATGGAACATACAGGAATCAAATTGACTACATATGTGGAAAGAGATGATGGAACAGCTCTGTACAAAATGTCAAAACAAGACCAGGTGCTGACTGTGGATTAGACCATAAACTCCTCATATGCAAGTTCAAACTGAAGCTGAAGAAAATTAGAACAAGTATACGAGAGCCACGGTATGATCTTGAGTATATCCCACCTGAGTTCAGAGACCACCTCAAAAGTAGGTTTAATGCATTAGACACAAATGATAGGAGACCAGAGAGTTGTGGCATGATATCATTCAAGAAGGAAGCAAAAAGTTCTTAAAAAGACAAGAAAAAAAGAAAAGACCAAATTACATGTCAAAAGAGACAGTAGAACTTGCCCTTGAATGTCAAGCAGCTAAAGTAAAAGGAAGACATGATGAAGTTAAGGAACTAAACAGATGATTTCAGAAGGCAGCTGGAGAAGACAAAAACAAATATTATAATAACATGTGCAAGGAGCTGGAGGCAGAAAACCAAAAGGGAAGAACACACTCTGTGTTTCTCAAGCTTAAGGAAGTGAAGAAAAACTTCAAGCCTCGAGTGGCAGTAGTGAAAGATTCTACAGGGAAAATATTAAATGATGCAGGAAACACCAAAAGAAGATGGAAAGAATACACAGAGTCATTATACAAGAAAGAATTGGTAAATGACCAACCATTCCAAGAGGTTGCATATGAAGAGGAACCAATGGTGTTAAAGGACGAAGTGGAAGCTGCCTTGAAACAACTGGCGAAACACAAGGCTCCAGGAATTGATGGGATACCACTAGAGATGTTTCAACAAACAGATGCAGCACTGGAGGTGTTAACATGTTTATGCCAACAGATTTGGAAAACAGCTACTTGGCCAACTGACTGGAAGAGATCCATATTTGTGCCTATTCCCAAAAAAGGGGGTCCAACTGAATGTGCAAACTATTGGACAATATCATTAATATCACACACCAGCAAAAATCTACTAAAGATCATTCAGAAGCGACTGCAGCAGTATATAGACAGGGAATTACCGGAAAATCAAGTGGGATTCAGAAGAGGGCGCGGAACTAGGGACATCATTGCTGATGTCAGGTGGATATTAGCTGAAAGCAGAGAATATCAAAAAGATGTCTATCTATGTTTTACTGACTATGCAAAAGCATTTGATTGTGTGGATCGTAACAAATTATGGATAACACTTAGGAAAATGGGAATACCAGAACACCTAATTGTGCTCATGAGAAATCTGTACATGAACCAGGAGGCAGTTGTTCAAATAGAACAAGGAAACACTGAGTGGTTTAAAGTTGAGAAAGGTGTGCATCAGGGCTGTATACTTTCACCCTATCTCTTCAATTTATTTGCTGAGCAAATAATCTAAGAAGCTGGACTTTATGAGGAAGAACGTGGCATCAAGATTGGAGGAAGACTCATTAACAATCTGCGTTATGCAGATGACACAACTCTGCTTGCTGAAAATGAAGAGGATTTAAAACATTTACTGATGAAGATCAAAGATCATAGCCTTCAATATGGGTTACGAATAAACATCAGCAAAACAAAAATCCTTACGACTGGGTCAGCAAGCAACTTCACAATAAATGGAGAAAAGATTGAGGTTGTCCAAGATTTTGCTTGGTTTGGCTCTATAATCAACACCCGTGGAAGCAGCAGTCAAGAAATCAAAAGACACATTGCTCTAGGAAAAGCTGTGACAAAAGATCTCTTTAGAGTACTGAAAAGCAAAGATGTCACATTGAAGATGAAAGTGCGTCTGATTCATGCCATGGTATTTTCAGTGGCATCATATGGTTGTGAAAGCTGGACATTGAACAAGAGAGACAGAAAAAGAATTGATGCTTTTGAATTGTGGTACTGGAAACGTCTATTGAGTATACCATGGACTGCCAAAAGAAGCAACAAATCTGTCCTAGAAGGGCAACCAGAGTGCTCCTTGGAAGTAAGAATGGCCAGACTGCGTCTTACATATTTCGGACATGTAGTCAGGAGAGATCAATCCCTGGAGAAGGACATCATGTTTGGGAGAGTGGCAGGTCAACGCAAAAGAGGAAAACCCTCCACCAGATGGATTGACACAGTGTCTGCAACAATGGGCTTAAATGTAAATAAGATCTTTTGCCTGGCACAGAATCGAGAAGTGTTTCGATATGCTGTACATAGGGTCGCTATGAGTCGGACTCAAATCGACGGCACCTAACAACAACAACAACATCACAAGAAACTTCTTTTAGTCTGTGAAAACTGTCTTGCCCAAAGTCATGCCTCAGTCCTACGGCCAACCTGCAGCCTATCCCTCATTGTTGTTGTTGTTAGGTGCTGTCAAGTCGGTATCCGACTCATAGCAACCCTCTGTACAACAGGAGAAACACTATTGTCAGTGCTTCTCTGCTGTTCATAGGGTTTTCAATGGCAGATTGATTTTTGGGAGGGGGTTCCCAGGTCCTTCTCCCAAGCCTACAGCTTCTGGTGTTCTCAGTCGGTCTCCCATCCAGGTACTAACCAGGACGGACCCTGCTTAGCTTCCGAGATCTGACGGGATCGGATGCTACAGGGCTACAGCTGCAGGCATCCCTCATTAGTCATGAGGAATAAATGCCAGTTCTCTTTCCTCAAGGTGGGAGGATTCTGAAGGGCATCTCTAGGATCTTATGATAGCTTTCTTGTGACTATTTCTCATTTCAGCTCTTCTCTCTGCTTAATCCTACTGCCTTCATTTTCCCACAGGTACTGTTTTTGAGAACACTCCTGCACACGAATCTCAGTCTCATGCTGATATTTCCAGCAGAATCCTAAGACATGCTCAAACAGTGAGACAGACACCGTGAGCTACTGTTAAAGAACTTGCACCTGTGTTGGCTGCAGAGAAGCAAAAGGGAAATTACAGTATAGGGTGGTAGATCTAAAGGAATGTAGCCTGTGGAAGAATTGGGAAGGAGAGTGGATAAATTCAAAACACAGAAAATAGCCCATCCCCCAAATTCTTCAGTTATGAACTGTAGATGTCTTTGGCCCTTCTCTTTATGTTGATTTGGTGACCAAAAAGAAAAAATACCAAAGGACTGGATTAATAAGAAGCTAGATATTTTATGTGATTTCACGGAACTGAGAATTTTTTTCTGTTTCCTTGAAATATTTTTGTATTGGTTTAAAATAGCTAACTCCTAAACTGTGTTGTGTTCTATCAAAAGTCCACAGCAGGTAACTCTAGTTTTTATATTGACTATTTTGTTTGGGAGTGTGTAATTAACCCAAAAATCAATCCACCATTGAAAACCCTATGAACAGCAAAGAAGCACTGACAATAGTGTTTCCCCTGTTGTATGTAGGGTCGCTATGAGTCAGATACTGACTCGATAGCACCTGACAACAACAAATTAAAGCTAGGATTCCAGCATGCCCTAAAATATGAGGTTCAGAGGGGTATGTAGGGATAGAAAATGTAGTAAGCCATTGCCTTGTCAGAGGTAAGCTGAAGGCTCCTTAACTATGAGGATTATGTGGTGTTTAAATACATGCTCAAATAGCCACATAGCTGCTTTTAAGCTGGGTTATCCATATCTCTAAAAGATATGTTTCACTATTTTTTTTCTGGGTTTAAGAAGTCTGAAGTCTATACTGGTTGTTTGGTGACTGCTCATTGTAGTCCTCTACCTCCTCCCAAATGATAGATGATGATGATGATGGTGATGATGATGATGATAGATAGATAGATAGATAGATAGATAGATAGATGATAGATAAATAGATTAAAATAAAAGCTAAAGTTCATTTTTACCCCCCTGGGGAATCACCAAGCCATCCCAGAATTTTTTATCTGGGGTTTCTGTAGGCAGGAACTCCCTATGAGAAAGAAGAGAGAAGATTATCAGAGGCAGAAATCCTCAATCATTCAGAAAAGACATGAAAGATAGTATCTGCCACTGGTGTTAAGATTGCATTTTATCAGCTCTTAATAGAACTGCAAAGGTCCCTAGGGCACTTTGTTGTTACAAAGGGATTTTCTTAGTCTAGGGATTTCCCCAGAAGTCTCTGTCAAGTTTTCATCTTTGTAACTGCAGACAGCCCACTGTCTCACTGTCCAAATGAAAGTGGATTTTATCACTGAGTGCATGATGCTACAGGTATTAATGGAAGCCTCTATAGAAATTTTTTCATCACTTTACTTTCAAGTGGAGTGCTTCTCCCCTGCCCCTAATAAAGAAAATCAATATAATTTTTAGTGTTCTGGAATGAATACATTCTCAATCCAAACTGCTATAATTTCTGTGATCTGTCTCTCAAATATTTTCACTATTTGGAGAGTAACAGTGTGAAGTGTAGGAGGAACATATCTGACTTTGAACCCCATTGTTACCATTTACTGTCAGTGTGACCTTCAGCAAGTTTCTTAGGCCTCTGAGCTTCAGGTGCTTTGTAAGTAGACTAGGGATTATAATGTCTGTGTTATTGTGGTCATTGTGAAGGGCAAATACTTTTTGAAAAACATGTGATGTGTGTGCTTAAATAGTGAACATTATTACTTTGTTTCATTCATTCCAAATGCTCACTACAAATATCCAGTCACTTTTTTTAAAAAAAGGAAAAAAATCATTTAATTTCTTGATATCTAATTCTCTTTATAAAACAGTACTGTTGAGCTAGTTGAATTCCAAGTTGGTTTTCAACTCACTTTCTATGATCCAATTATCACCAATACATGAACTGGACAGATGAACTATTATTTTTATAAATAATTTTAACAAATATATTGTATAGAAAATTAGGTGAATCAGAAAAACACCTTTTCCCAGTATTATGACTAATTAATATGTAAATGAATGCTGTTCATTAAGTGCTTGAGATTAGAAGGAATAATAAGAACATAAACATTTTAAAATAAAAAGTTCTATTCCATTTAGCACACATGTCATTATATCCTTTATCTGAAAAATGGAGTAATAATAGTGAAGAAGGGACAACATAAAGAGTAGAAAGAAAGAAGGAGGGGATTAGCAAAAGGAAGCGAAGATTGCGGAAGGTGGGATTGGGAGGAGAATCAATGTAGGGGATTGTAAAGGGGGAGAGGATAATCTCAATGTAAATGGTGCAACTTCATGAGTACATGGGAAAAACAGGGGCACATTACCCAAATATGCATATGAGTTTTACTACATATTAGTCAAAAGGTTCCATAAGCCTTGTAAATTGATAAGTATAACCAAAAGTGATATAATAGTTGCATAATGCAAAAAGCCAATGCTGTATTACTCTGTATCCTACTAATAAAGGGGGAAAAAAATGAAGTAATAATATAACTAATTCTTTGATTCATTGTGAGGTTTCAACTTTTAAGTAAATGTAAATCATTAAGTTTAATACCTGGCACATAATAAAAGTGAAATCAAGAGCAGTTATTAGTATTAACTATTGCAGCAAAAGCATTTTCTTTTTTTATTGGAAATTTTTAATGTACGACTTAATGGGTTTCATTCTGACATGTATTTCATTGTGACATTTCCATATATGCATTTCATTGTACATTGCTCACATACTTTCCCCCTTTCCCTCTCATGCCCCTCCTCCCCTACCCTCACCCACCACCACCAATGATCTCCTTTCTAGTTGTACGTCTTTTGGGGGGAATATTTATCTATATACCAATTTTGATTTAAGTCCAGACTTTTTCTGTAGTGATCTATCCTTTTAAATTCTCAGAAGTATTACATGAGTGATCTAGTCCATTTGCAGTATAGCCATCCTTTGGTATTATTGGTATTATTACAATTATTATTTCCCATACTAATAAAGTTGTGCTGTTTACATTGAGGTTGACCTCTCCCCATTTCTTCCCTCCTCGTTGGCCTTCCACCCCCTCCCATCTTCTCCCATCATCGCTTGACTTTGCTGTATCCCTCCTTCCTTCTTTCCACTCCTTAAATTGTCCTTTCTGTGCTAAGTTTAATTGAGCTTTTTATTATGTTTCAATTTATGTATAGGATTTTTTCTTCTTTTAAGTTTGATTCAGCTCCCACATATTAGTGAGAACCTATGGTATTTCTCTTTTTGGGCTTGTATTGGTTCACTTAAGATGATTTTCTCCAATTCCATCCATTTTGCTGCAAATGACATTATTTCATTTTTTTAAATTGCTGAGTAGTATTCCATTGTGTATGTGTACCATAATTTTTTTTATCCATTCTTCTGTTGATGGGCGCTTTGGTTGACCAAAAAGCATTTTCAAATGCTTGCTCCCGCAGGTCCTGACTTTTGCATGAATGGCTCATTCTAATAGCTGTCTACTGAGTACATGCTGTCTCCTGGCCCGCATCATCATGAGAATGGGAATGCAGCAGAAAAGGCACTCCACTGTCATCTTCTTCCGTAGCCCCCCTCTGATTGCTTAGTCTTGGTCAGACCTCTTCATCCAACATTACCACACCGTCACTCCCTTGTATCTCTAGGCTTCATTTTATTTTTCTAAATGCTTATCACATCCTAAAACTATCTTATTCATGTACTTATTTGTTCTTATTTTCTGCTTGCCACCCCACCTCTGCAGAATGTATACCCATAAGCTCAGGGACCATGTGTTCTCATCTACCACTGCATTCTTTGCACACACTTGGTGTTCACATAATTCAATCCAACTGTAATAGCAAAATTCCATATACAGGAATTATTTGAACAATTCATTTGCTTTTCATTATTGGATATGTTGATATGAGGAACTTAAAAACAAAAGCTTAAAAAAATAAAAATCTTTTAATTTATAGAAGTGAGACACACTTTTTAAAATGACCTTTAATAATCCAAAAGCCTTAGTTCTAGTGCTGTCAGACCATGTGCAAGTCACAGTGTCTCAAACCATGTCTTTATCTGTTCAGTGGGGAAAATGGTGTCTTCTCTGACATCTCAGATCCAGAGGGCTGTCACACAGCTAAGTACAAATGTTGCTAGCATTAGGATGGGACCTAGTCTTTAAAACACAATTTAACATACATTTGCCGACAGAGTCCTACAAAAGCAAAGTTCTGAAGAACAGAAGTGAGGGATTATTTCCATTTTCTGTTTTACAGAACAAGTTTCAGATAGTGGAGTTCTTGTGACTCTTCCAGGAAAAAAACAAAACAAGAAAAAACAAGAAAAAGAAAAAGAGAGGCAGGGAACAGGGAACAGAGTGGGGAAACCAGCATATTTGCCATTATTGTTTATCATACTGTCACTTTCCTATCTCTTATAATCCTCCCAGTCACTCTTGTTTCCATTTCTAGATGAGAAAACTGGAGTTCAGAGAGTATAGGAGGTAACTTACCCACAAACAAATTACTGGCAAGTGAAAACAATAGGGTATGAAGTCAGTTCCCCCAACTTTCAATCCAATTCTTCACTTTTACCATGTTGCTTCCAAAAAAGGATCAAAGGCCTCACTTTATAACAACCCACTTCATCCAAAACTAATCGAGTCTGAGAGCAGATGAACATTTTCGCGTATCTGAGGGTGGTTGGGAAAGCTATGAGAACTGCCTAAGATTTTATCCAGAAGAGAGTAAATGAATTAATATTGAAGTTTTAAAGAGCCACAGGAATGATAAAAAGTAGAATTGGTTCCTTCTTTGACCCTCCAGTGTCCAATTTATTCAATAAATAGGTTAAACAATGTAATTTCCCAGTCTAACTTCAAACAAATGGGTATACAAGAGCCACACCTGCTTTTCACTAGTGTCTGGACAGAAAAGGGGCTCACCTTCTCCAACTTACCCATGTCAACTCTTGCTCAGAAAGGCTGAGCACTCTCCCCAAATACTATTTTAGGTGCTAAATTTTCTTGGTAGGAATTTTTAATTGGGCTGCATGGAAATATTGAAATATTTGGGTTGTTCTCATAATTTATGAAGGCTAACAGTGAAGAGCCTATAGCCATGCCACCCTAGCATCTGATGCTATCAGGTCTCAGAAACTAAGCAGGGTCTGTCCTGATTAGTACTTGGATGGGAGACCACCTAGGAATACTGGGTGCTATAGATTTGGGAGAAGGACCCAACAATCCACTCCCAGAAAGCAATCAGCCATTGAAAATTCTATGAATAGCAGAGAAGCATTAACAATAGTGCCAGGCATGGCCAAGTGTTGGGAAGTGTTTCGTCTGTTGTATACAGGGTCACTGTAAGTCAGACCTGACTCAACAGCACCTAACAAAAAACAACAGTAAAGAATTTCCCCAAAATAGTGACTACCCTTGAGAATTGTACATCTCGGGTTCTCATTCGCATATTTGATAATACAGAAGTTAGTAGAATAACTAAAATATCATCTTGTCTCCCTACCTCTCAGATATCTAGATAAACTAAAAAGGAGTGTCTCAATTTTATGGTTTATGAAAGCCTGAAGAACTCCCTTTTGCTCTGTGAATTCTTGGAGGATTATGTCTTACAGTCACCCAACATCTGGATCTCACATACACCAGTCTATATTTGAAACCAGACTCTTGTGGTGGTTTTAAATGTATCCAAAAATTGTTTGACATTTACCTCTTCAAGAGATGGCATCTAACTTCTCTCTTGAGTGTGAGATAGACTAAGTGAATTAGTTCTATTCAAAATACTGCTGTAGAAGTGGCAATGTGTGGCTTCTGAGACTAGGTTAGAGCACACATGGCTTCCTCCTTGCCCTTTTCCCTGGCTTGCTTGACTTGGAAGAAACTAGCCTCCATGTCTAAAGGCCACTCAAGTATCCCTGAGGAGAGAGAGACCCATGTGCTGAGGGACTGAGGCCTTCATCAGCAGCCATGTGATTAAGTTATCTTAACTAACAAAGTAGAGCCTTGTTTCTTTGGCAATTTATTGTTTTAACATTTCCTCTCTGAAATCTATGTCTCAATGTCATCTAACAATCATAATAGGAAGGCAATTATTTTCCTTTTTTAGAGATATATGGAAACAATGGAGCATTTTATTTAAAAATGGTATCTTCAATTCAATGAAATTAGTAATCTTTTTCCAGAAAATCTTTTTTAGAAAATCTAGTCAAGTGTAGTAATTTAAAGTCTAATCTCATCAACCTGAAAATTTCTCCCTTCTCTGAACTCTGGCCCACTTCAGACTTGGAGCCTGAAATAAGAGAAGATAAGGCATGATAAAAATTCATGTCTAGCTTTATTCTACCTTCTCCTTTACACTCTGGTTGATGCATTGAGACATTCCAGGGACTGGAGTAGAATAGGTGAAGAGATAAGGTAAGGAAAAGTATTCTTTCACAGGACATTTATACTCTGTTGTCTGTTAGGGATGTTTTAAATGTCAGTTCTTTCTTTCCTGGAGTGGTTTTGTGGCTTTTTCAAAAGTGACCTCCATCACTGAGGATCTCTTGCCTACAGTTCCTCTGACATAGATTATGCCTCCTCCAGATGACCACCTACAACTTCCCCTTTAGCCACTGGTTTCTTGCGGTCTCCTCCTCTATTGGGCTTATTTTTCTCCATTAAAAGAAACTTTATATGATTCTCTTCTGAGGGTCCTCAGAGACTCCTTTGTCATGCCACATAGTATGAGTTGTAATGGATTCCAACAGAGCCAGCCTCCCTCACTGCTCTATCAGCAGAGCTCAGGCCACTGACTTGTGCTTTCAGACTTTGCAGGTATGAGGCAGATACCAGTCCCTGCACCCCTCTAAGTCCAGGGAACACACGAAGAACTCTCCAAATGGCTCTCATTAAACATCCTCCCTGAGTCTGAGAACACTTTGTTAATTGCTTTTTGGAATGGTCAGTCTTCGGCAATCTCACTTCTATTTCAGGTTTTACCACCAACTTTAAGACAAACATACGCACATACACATAAAATGTGATTTTTAAAGTTTTATTTATTAAATCACTTCATTCCCTACTTCCCCTTAAAATACCAATAAGTAGCTTAAAATGAAAGATAAAAAATAACATAAGATATAGTAATTTTATATACCAAGTCCTTTAAGTTATGTACTGTCCATATATATTGTTTGAACTCATTTATAGATCAGAATCAATAACAATTTTCATCTGTGAAATATGACAACCTGCCCTCTACCTGTCTTGCAAACTTTAAATGAGCTTTCTGATCAATTATTCTATTTCTTCTTATTATATCTTATCTCCTAAGAACTGTTGTTCATATTCCATTGTTTTATAATCATAGTAACAACTCTAAAATTTAACATTATTGCCTTCTGATTTTATTTTACACCATTCTTCCCTTTCTTGAGCTCTTAATTTTGATTCATTTGTCAGAATAGTTGCTATCTGATGAGATTGGGGACATTAAGCTCCTAAATTGATGAGTTGTCTTTGCTAATGGAATAACTATCCCCACCCTAGTCTGAGTAGATGAAGTCTGAATTCCCTAGGAAATTCTAATATCCTACCTCAAGGCAGTTGCCTTACAAGACAATGTTGAGTTCCCAGGAAAAGCCTCCACCCTCCTTTTACATATATATATAATACGTATATAATATGTATATAATATGTATATATATATATGTGTGTGTGTGTGTGTGTGTGTGTGTGTGTGTGTGTGTGTATACTCATCCCAGCAGGGACCCAAAAGGTGAGTTACAAAATGAGACCCAAGAGGATGTGTACTGCACTCCAAAAGAACTATTTAAATTTTCTAATTAGTACAAATAGAAATTCAGGGAACATATTTGGAAATGGATATTAAGGTTGTGGCATAAGAGTGGAAAAAACAAAGTTAAACTGGGCTAAATTTCTCAATATGAGCTGACAGAGATTCTTCACTTTATGCTGAGCTCAGGGAGCTAGGGCACTAACAGTATGGTTGGTTGGTTAGCCAAACATGGACCAAAAGGTGGCTTATAGTGAGTGAAACAGAAATTCAAGACTTGCCTTGGTTAAATGTATGTATTGGAATGTTAGAGTGCATCTATCATTTAAATTTTAATCACCCACTCTGGAATTGTTCAGAAGACACACACTCCACCATGATGGTGAGAAACAAATTTATTAAAGGAATCTTGGCATCTTTGAGGATCTATCTCTGTAGGCCACACACCACAGTGGGAACTTCAGTGTTTGAATTAAGAAAATCAAGTGCAGTGGGAATAACAGTATTTGGGAATGGCAGGGGCCATTTGGTGGTCCCCAGTAGCCAAAAGCAAGATGGGTTTGATTACCATAAATAGACACCAGAGTCAAAACAGAAATCAAGATAATCTGACTTAGGCAGATCTACATCTCTGGCCAGTTGTTCATAGTGTTCCTAGAAATAAGATAGATAAGAAACCTACGAAAATCTTACTTGACCTATATAAGAAGACAAAATCTACATCGACTGAACAAAAAGCATAACTTGAATCATAAAAGCAGAAAGTCATAATCTTTCCATTTCTATACTTTAGCTAGTTAACAGACTAGACTCCCTTGAATTAAGGAGAAAATAGAGTTCCTTAAGGAAGAAGCCTAGTGATCTACCTAAAATTTATATTTTTAGTATTTCTACCAGCCTTCTTTAAAGTAATATAGTCTAACTATTGGACACTGGCTTTGAAGTAACACTAATTTTCCAGGTGAACTAAAAGCCATTTTTGTCCACCAGACATAGAATGGGTTGATGGAAGGTGGGTGATCAATAGTTTTAGCTCAAGTCCTCACAGTGAGCACAATCATTCCTAAATCCATCCTGTAGTTATTTTCTCAGTTCTGGAAAGCATAATTATAATAGACATACTGAGAAGCTTTCAGAATCCCCACACTGGTTGCCAAACCTGTGGAACAAGGGATGTTATGGTGGGAGAGTCTAAAAGTAATACCACATTCCCAAAGGACTACAGAGACTAGAACGACCATTAAGTACAGTGACATCTCAACACTTGAACTGCTCTGTGCTCAAACATTTGCTCCTCAGCTAATATTTTTGAGGGAATTCTGGTTTGGTGCTTGACCACTTGCTCAGCAGTTGACCACCATGCTAAAACTTGTATGAAAGGCCACAGTTCCCTGTGAAACTTGTAGGTGAAGGAAAGGCAAAAGCATCATTTTGCACATTGATTTCAAGCAGTAAAGACCTGTCCTGGTGCTGTGTTCATGATCTCATATTTATTGGTTTGTTTTGTTAGTTTTTATGTTTATATACATACATATACCTTTATGGTCATCATGGCACCCAAGAAACTTTCTAGTGCTAAAAGTGAAGGAAAGAGGAAAACAGTAAGAACAACAACTGAATTTTAAAAATAACTTATTGCTAAATATATGACATATGTGTATCTGAATTAGCCAATCAGTATGGTGCCAGAACCAATAAATACATTTACTTCTTATAGGAAGAAAAGAAGTGCTTGACACTCAAACTGACCAGCACTCAACTAGCCTTCCAGAACACATTGTGGTCGGGGGCTGAGGTACCACTCTACTTGAAGAACAGCCAGATCATGATTCCCGCCACATACCCATTCAACTCATGTATTTGGCCTGTGCAGAAGACAGATGGATCTTGGAGAACAACAGTGGATTACTGGTAAACTAAAGCAGATGTTAACTCTAATTTCAGCTGCTGCTACAGAGTTGGTTTGGTTTCTTGAACAAATGAGCACATCACCCAGCAGCTGGTATATAGCTGTGGATCAGGAAAATTCCTCTTTCTCTGTATCTGTCAGTCAGGACCATTAGCATTAGTTTGCTTCTAGTTGGCAAAATTAGAAATACATCTTCATTTACCTACTTCAGAGACATAGTAACTCTCTGGTCCTGTGTCATATTTTAGTTCACAGGGATCATGACCCTCTTCCCGAGCACAAAACATCACAGTGGTCCATTATCTAGATGAAATTATTCTGATTGGACATAGTGAGGTAGAAGTAGTGTGATGGTTAATCTTGATCATCATCTTCATTGGTAGAGAATCACATATGAGATCAGTAAAGCACACTTCTGGATGTGTCTGGGAGGACTTTTCCCCAGAAGATTGAGGGGAAAAGACTCACTCAAATATCTGCAGCACCATCTAATAGGCTGTATGCCTAAATGGAATAGAAGGTGAAGAAGGGGAAGGGGAAGAAGGAAGAAGGAAACCCACTAATGCATGCATTCTCCTCCCCCTCCTTCTCTTCCTCTCTCTCCCTCTCCTCCTCACCCTTCCTGGATTTCATTGGGTACATATTCCTATCACCATGGTATGCTGCCTCACCTCAAGCCCAAAGCAGTAGATCCAGTTGACCATGAACTGTAACCTCTGAAACCATGAGCCAAAATAAACCTTTCCTCCTTTTAGATTGTTTCTCTCAGGTATTTTCATAGTGGCAAAAAAAAACTATCACTTATTGTGCTATTCTAGACTTATTGTGAGGACATTTTCAGAGGGTAGGAAATAAATTCAACAAAAAAGCAGAGACCCTTTGTTGTTGTTAGGTGCCATCGAGTCAGGTCCAACTCATAGTGACCCTATGTACAACAGATGTCATACTACCCAACAATGTGCCATGCCCAGCACTATTGTCAAAGCTTCTCTGCTGTTGATAAGCTTTTCAATGGCTGATTGTTTTTTTGGGAGTGGGTTGCTGGGTCCTTCTCCCAAGCCTATAGCACCTGATGTTCCCAGGCAGTCTCCCACCCAAGTACTAACCAGGCTGACTCTGCTTAGCTTCTGAGATTTGATGGGATCAGAGGCCACAGTGGTATAACTGCAGGCAAAGACCCTTTACTCAATGAATTTTCTAAGGAGATAGTGGTGTGGAGCATGTGGATACATTACTTCTAAAAATAAATAATAAGCTGTTGCATCTTACCCATTTCTGAAGAGGTAGATGCAGAATAAGGGGAAGGAGAAGGGATAAGGAGGAGGAGGAGAAAAAGAAGAGAAGAATAAAGGAAGGAAGGAAAGAAGGGAGGGAGGAAGGAAGGAAAAAATGAAGGAAGGAGCAAGCCACCTTCTCATATACAATGCTTCTGCCAAACTACAATTCCTATACTTACAGAATGCCTTGTCCAGCCTCATGGCATTCTACACAGCATTTTTTCTGGTCAAGAAACTCACTTCACAGAAAATGAAATGTGTCAATGGGCCTGTGATCATGGAATTTACTTACCATGTTCCCCACCATCCTGAGTCAGCTGGCCTCATAGAATGATGGAATTGTCTTATGAAGACTCCATTACAGTGCCAGCTCAGTGGTAATATCTTGCAGGGTGAGAACAAGATTTTTAGAAGGTTGCATATATTCAGTGTCTAATAGTGGTGCTATTTCTCCCATAGGCAAAGTCTAAGATTTATGGGTCAAGGAATCAGGGGTACAAATGGGAGGGGTAGCACACCTAATCACCAACCATGGCCCACTGGCAAGATTTTTGCATCTGTTTTGCAAGTTTATGTTCTGCTAGCCTAGAAGTCTTGGTAACCAAAGATACACAAAAATTTTCCAGGATACACAAAAATTTTCATTGAATTGGAAATTATGATACTACTATGGTATGAGGAGCAACATTGGATTCCTCATGCACTAGGGAAAAAAGGGTGTGATAACACTGAATGGGGTTATTGATGCTGGTAACCAAAAGGAAATTAGACTGCTACTCCACAACATAAGTAAAAAAGAGTATGTCCCATATAGAGGAGACCCCTAAGGATGTCTCTTTATATTACCACGGCCTGTGACTAAAGTCAATGGAAAAAGACAACAGCCTAATTCTGAGGACTACCAATAGTCTGGACCCTCATGGATGGAGGTTTGAGTTACCCAATTCTGTAAAGAATCATAACCAGCTGATGTTCTCACTGAAGGCAATGGGAAAGCAGACTGGGAGGTGGAAGAAGGGGGTTATAAATACTAACTCCAACCATGTGACCAGTTACAGAAATGAGGATTGTAGCTGTCATATTTCCTTCTTATTTTGTTAAATGCCTGTGTGTATGCAAAAATATACATACATACTTATATACACTAATATATATGTGTATATATATATACAAATCTTTGTTTCCTGCTCTCTCTTTTTCCTTATAAAATAACATAAGACATATTAATTTTACATCTAGTATTTAAGCATTTTTAATTTCATATCAGCATAATTAAGTTATGGGATATCAAGGACAAGACTAGACATAACTCAAAGGCTTTACTTTCTCTTCTGTAAATATGGTTAGTACATTTTTGGTTGTACTTGGGATGGTTATATATGTTGGATGGAATTACAACTTTGTTATTAAGTATGGTTAAGAAGGGTGGACTTGTGAAGGTTAGTTCTGTGTAGCAGCTAGACTGGGCCATGGAGTCCCCTGATCATTTCAAACATTATTTTGAGTATGTCTGTGAGGATGTTATTAGATGAGATTAACATTTGAATGCTAGATTTAGTAAAGCATATTGCATTATCTAATATGGGTGGCCTCAATAAATCAATCAAAGCTCAGAATTAAACAAAATGCCTAAATCTTCCATGAGTAAGAAGAAATTCCCCCTGCCTGACCTGACCACCTCCAAGCTTGGACATCATTTTTTTCTTGCCTTGGAGGTCAAACTGAAACATCAGTGACTCCCAGGTCTTAAACCTACTGGTTTTTAGAAAGAAACTACCCTGACAGCTCTCCTGGGTCTCCAGCTTATCCAATACAGAATTTGGGACTTGTCAACCTCCATAATTTCATGGGCCAATCCCTGAAGTGTAACCTCTTACACACACACACACACACACACACACACACACACACGTTGGTTTTGTTCCTCTGGAGACCCTAACTTCTACAAAAGACAAGGAGAAAGGGTCCACCAGGTACAAAGTACAGGAAGTAGCTCTAATGGTGGCCCATGCAGATGGGAATCCTGGTCCTCCAAAAAGAAGTTGAACAATTTTATTGGAGAATAAATTGTTTTGAGACGCCTATAGCCCTAAGCCGATCCCCAGAGCAGGTTATCTCTGCAAGGGGAAAACGAGGACAGACTGGAGCAGACCTGAAGACATGTATATTCATTAGGTAACAAATGATAAAGCAGACACAAGAGAAAGCTTTAGTTTCTCTGGAGGTCTCTGTTCCCAGCCAGGGCCTGAGAATGGCAAATAAGGGGTTTGAATGGAATAGGAGGGAAGAGATAAAACAGGTAAACATTTTTCTCCCTCTCCCTGTTTCTCCAGTTTTGCTAGCAGTGAGATCCCATGTCTGTTAGTGCTTCACAACATTGGTCAACAGAAGAAAGACCTTTCCTTCTTATCTGCCTGGAGAAAACAGAACCCACAGTAGTGGAAAACATCACCACGGGCCAGTACACTGTGAAAGAAGACAGAAGGCAGCTCAGAGTGATGAGAAGACTCTTGAAAATTAAAAACAGACAGAAGACTTTTTAATTCATTTATCACCAGGCATTTAGCAAGTGTGTATAATACAGGACTCTTGCCATAATATGACTAAAGTCTGTCTGCCCAGTGGCTTGGCTGCCACTACCCGCTACCCAAGTGAGATGAGCTAATGAGAGTTCTGGATGTGGAGTCAGGAGACTGATGATTAAGTCTCAGCTTGGCCACTTACTAGACTATGCTCTTGAGCAAGTTTACTTAACTTTTCTGGGCCTCGGTTTTGTTGCTTGTGAACTGGAGATTTTATACTTTCACAGGATTGCTATGAGATATAAATGTTATGTACTAATATACCTGTAGAAACAGCAGCCAAGAAATCAAAAGATGCATTGCATTGGAAAAAACTGTGGCAAAAGATCTCTTTAAAACGTTGAAAAGTAAAGATGTCACATGGAAGACGAAGGTGTGCCTGACTCATGGCATGGTACTTTCAGTCACAACATATGGTTGTGAAAGCTGGACACTGATTAGGGGGACAGGAGAAGAATTGATGCTTTTGAATTGTACTGGAAATGAATATTGAACATACCATAGACTGCAAAGAGAACCAACAGATCTGTCCTAGAGTAAGTGCAATCAGAGTGCTCCTTGGAAGGTAGAATGGCTAGACTGTGTCTGATGTATTTTGAGCATGAGGTCAAGAGTGACCAATCCCTGGAGAAAGACATCATGTTTGGGAGAGTAGCAGGTCAACGAAAAAAAAGTAGACCCTCAACTAGATGATTTGACACAGTGGTTGCCACAATGGTCTTAAACATAAATAAGATTGTGTGCCTAGCACAGAATCAGGGAGTGTTTCATTCTGTTGTATATGGGGTTGCTGTGAGTCAGACCCAACTTGAGGACACCTAATAACAACAATGTATGTGATAAGCATTAAACAAACATTAGTTGAATAGCAGGTGCTTTACAAATGTTATTTTCATTCCTTTTCTATTGATATGGGCTCTAAATTATCTCTTCTGCCATAAGATTTCCCTGTGCTCAGCTGGGCATGGTGGTTCATGTCTGTATCCCATCAACTCTGGAACTGGAGGCAGAAGGATCACAATTTGGAAGCTAGAGGCAGCTGCATAATTTAGAAAGACCTTGTTTCAAAAGAAAGAATAAAAAAGGGGGGTTGGGCTGCAGCTCAGTGGTAGATCACTTGCAAAGTATGTGTGAGGTCCTGGATCGAAACTCTGAGAAAAAGATAAGAAAAGAAAATTGTTCTATGTTCTATTGTAGAAGTGTCCCTACCATTCCATACCCCAAAATTCCTGTCCCAGATCATGAAAGTGTCTCTTCATCCCTCTTGGAGGTCTCAATGCCTTTAGGCCCATGCCTAGAATGACTGCTTCTCCATTCACCTGATTCCTAATCCATTCCTGTTCTGCTTGTCTAGAGTATGATCATAGCACACCACTGGCTGTCCTGCTAAGTCCAAGTTTTTAATCTGAAAAACAAGTCTCAATACTGAACTTTAGAGTAATCAGGTGAATATAAAAATGAGGCCACTTGGTCACCAACTGCCTCTCTTTCTGCCAGCAGGCAGGGGACTTATACGATCCCATGAACATGGATATTCCTCTAGCAGGCTTTGTCTGGTAATAGGCATGGATCCCATAAAAGCCCTTGGTAAGCCATGGCCTTAATGTTAACAGTTATTCTTCCTGGGACTAGGAAATGGCCCAGACTTCTTAGAGGGCTGTCCCTTCCCCATATACCTAGTGGATGTCTGATCACTGGATAAATGCAGATGATTAGCTAGTCTTATGGGTTCTCCAAGGTTAAGCAGCTTCTATCATTTGAGGGCAGTAAGGATCTCCACAAGAAAATCACAAATATGTTACTATTCTTGCTTGTTACTTTCCCAACAGTGGAAATGAATCTTGACTTCCATTCATTCTTCCCTCTCAAAACCACAAGACAAAGGATGTGTTATACAAAACAAATTATACTTATCTTGTAAATATGTTATCTAGTTCCCAAACATTTCATTCTGCTCAACAAATTTTTATTTTCTTACATCAGCTGACTATCCCATCCTCATCAATGATAATTCCAACATTCATCATCCCCACTCTATCTCTCAACTGATAATCTAGCCTCCTACACAGTCAGGAAACAGAAGTCACAGATCAGAAACTCCAACTTCCCTCTCTTCCCCTTCCTAATATCTATAATATGACAATGCACAGTAAGCAGGAAATTCTTACTTACACAGAAGAATTTCATGCCTTGATCAGAGGGAAAAGCTCTTCTGAGAAAACTAAAAGTGACCGTTTGGTGGCAGCTAAGGCTCAGAACATTAACACAGATGGAGAGGGGAAATTAGCCATTGCCACCACCCAAAACACAGTGTTTCCTTCCTCTTAGCCAAGTCAGCATTCAGCAAGAGCCTAAGGAAAGGGGTCCCACAGGTATATGAATATTAGAGTGGCCAAGAAGAAAAGGGACTTCAAATGATTCCATAACTGGAAAGGCTAAAGAAAAAATAGAAACTCTTCATTTTTTTCATGGTACTGGGGAGGATACCTAGGGCCTCACATATTTTTTTTGCAAGTACTCTACCACTGAACTGCACCCCCAGCCCCTTTTTTATTTTTTATCTTGAGCTAGGGTCTCGCTAAGTTAGGCAGGTTCCCTCTGGCCTCAAACTTGCAATCCTACTGACTCTGCCTCCCAAGTAGCTAGGATTACAGGTGTGCACCACCTTTCCTGAGTAAGAAATAGAAACTTTTAAACAAAGAGGATTCTTTGGAAGATTATTTTTTAGGATGGCTATGTCTTATTCCTTCATCAATTTTAACAACTGTCTCCACAACTATGTAGTGGTACAATAAAGGATCACAAAAGGCATTGGGCCAGATTAGTTTGTATTTCACTAAAATTTCTCACACCCTTGCATTCACATTTCCTTTTTCCCTTTGCATTCGTTTGACCAATACATATGTATTGAGACTTTCTATGTGCTAACACCCACCTAGATAGTGAAGACAGTTGTGATCACAAAATAGCACCACATCCCTCTTCTTGTGAAGTTTACATTCTTCAGAGGAGCAAATGAAACACCCACCCACACACCCTCCCCCACACACATACATGCGTATACTTATACACACATGCACATGTGTATATATACATGTGATAGAAGGTGGAATTTGCTAAGCACAAAAAGGGAGTGGGAAGTTCTGGCTGGGAGGGGAGCAGCTGCAACTATAAATAGGATAATCAGAGAAGCACTTTCTGATAAGGTGATGGGTGTGTGAGTCCTGAAGGAAATGAGTTAGCCATGCAGACATCAGCGAGAAGACCAGTACAGAGGGAAAAAAATAACTGCAAAGGCCCTAAGGAAAAGGCATTCTAAGGCATTCAAAGAACAGGGAGAAACATAGAAAGGGAAACAAAATGGTGAGGCATCATGGAAGGTGACTGTGGGTGTTTCCCTTCCCCTTCTCTTTGCCTTTCCAGCTCAAATGATTCTTTCAGGATCAACTCATAGGAAACTTATTCCACAAACCTTTTCTGACTCCCCCTCCCCAAACTGGGCAAGAGTGACCCTGTGTTCCTATAGCACTGTAAACCATCTTTTCTTATGGCACTTATCACTCTGTATTGTGATAATCTGCTTATCATATTTTTGGTAAGTCTCCCCTTACATCCAATAGTTAGAAAAGGCCCAAATAAATAATTTAATATTACACCTAAAAAAAAAAAATAGCCAACCCCAAAACTAGCACATAGAGATCAAGGCAGAAATTAGTGAAATAGATACTAAAGGAAAAATTCAGAGAATGAATGAAAGAGTTGATTCTTTGCAAAACTAAACAAGATTGACAAACACTTAGCCAAACTAACCAAATAAAAGAAAGAGAAAACTCTAATAAAATAAGAGATGGAAAGGGGGTCATAACAACATATACAAATGAAATACAGAAGATCATCAGAGACCACTTTGAGAATTTGTATGTCCATAAAATGAAAAGTATAGAAGAAATGGATAAGTTCCTTAACACTTATGACCTACCAAAATTAAATCCAGAAGATATAAATAAATTAAAGAAACCTATAACAAGCAATGAAATTGAGACAGTAACCAAGAAACTTCCAACAAAGAAAAGCACTGGACCGGGTGGCTTTACAGTTGAATTCTATCAAACCTTTAAAAAAAAGTGAATACTAATCCATTCAAACTATTCCATAAAATTAAAAGAGAAGGTATATTTCCAAATCCATTCTATAAAGCCATTATCACCCTGGTACCAAAACCAGAGAAGGATATTACCAAAAAAAAGAAAACTATAGACCAATTTCCCTGGTAAACATTAATGAAAAAAATCCTTAATAAAATTTTTGCAAACCAAATATAGCAACACATAAAAAAGATTATAGACCATGGCCAAGTTGGCTTCATTGTACAGATGCAAGACCAGTTCAACATACAGTAGTTGGTTAATATAATTCAATACCTCAACAGACTCCAGGACAGAAATCACATGATCCTCTCAATGGATATAGAAAAATCATTCAACAAAGTTCAACAACTCTTCAAGATAAAAGCACTAAAGAAACTGGGATTAGAAGTAACATACCTCAACATTATAAAGGTCATATATGAGAAAAACATTACATTAAGTGGGGGAAAATTAAAAGCATTACCTCTAAGATCAGGAACAAGTCAAGAATGTCCATTCTCTCCTCTCTCTTCAGTATAGCATTTGAAGTCCTAGCCAGAGCAATCAAGCAAGAGAAATAAATAAAAGAAATGCAAATAGGGAAAAAGTATGTTAAATTATCCCTGTTTGCAGGTGATATGATTCTATACTTACACAAGCCTAAAATCTCCACTAGAAAACCCTTAGAGCTAATTAGATCCTTTAGCAAAGTTTTTAGCATGATATAAGATTAACACTTAAAATCAGTAGCTTTCCTTTATATCAATAATGAACAAGAAGAAAAAGAAATCAAAATAATGATCCCACCAACAATAGCTTACCAAACAAATATTTAGGAAGAGAACTAATGAAAGACCTTAAAGACCTCTACAATGTAAACTTCAAAACACTAAAGAAAGAAATTAAAGAAGACATTAGAAGATGTAAAGACCACCCTTGTTCATGTATCAGAACTAGTATTTTGAAAATGGCATATAATACTAAAAGTAACCTACAGATTTGATGCAATCCCCATCAAAGTTCCAATGACATATTTCACAGAAATAGAAAAAAATCCTAAAATTCATGTGGAAGCACAAAAGACTTTGTTTAGCCAAAACAATCCTAAGCAACAAAGCAACAGTGGAGGCATCACAATACCTGACTTTAAACTATGTTTCAGTGCCATAGTAGCAAAAACAGCTGTGTACTGACACAAAAACAGACATGAAGATCAATAGAAGAGAAGAGAAGACCCAGATATACACCCATATAGCTATAGCCACCTGATCCTCAACAAAAGAGCCAAAGGCTTGCTTTGTAGGAAAGATAATCTTTTTAAGAAATAATATTGGTAAAACTGGATATTCATATCTACAAAACTGAAAGTAGACCTGTATCTCTCAACCTATATTAAAATCAACTAAAACTGGATCAGAGATCTCAATGTAAAACCAGAAATTTTTAAACTACTGGCAGCAAATATTGGGAACACACTCTAACCCACAGTCATAGAAAAATACTTTTTAACAAGACTCGAATAGCCCAGGAAACTGCACTAAGAATTGGCAAATAGGACTACATGAAATTAAAAAGCTTTTGCATAACAAAGGATACAAAAGAGTAAAGGAGAGCTCACAGAATTTGAGAAAATCTTTTTGTCCTACTGATCTGACAGAGGATTAATAACTATGATATACAAAGAACTCAAGATATTAAATACAAAAGTAACAATCTGACAATTAAGTGGGCAATAGAATTGAACATACACTTCCCAAGAAAAGAAATATAAATGGCCAGTAAACAAATGAAAATATTTTCAATATCCCTGGTCATCAGGGAAATGCAAATCAAAGCTACACTGAAATTCTATCTCACCACAGTCAGAATGGCTAACATCAAAAAACAATTAGAAATACTGGTGAGGATGCAGAGAAAAAGGAACACTTTTATGCTTCTGGTAGAACTGTAAATTAGTTCAGCTGTTATGGAAATCAGTATGGAGTTTCTTCAGAAAACTAAAGTAGAACTACCATATGATCAAGCTACACCACTTCTTGAAATATACCCAAACGAAGATAAGTCATTACAATACAGGTACACCTGCACTTGGGATATGATTATTGCAGCACACTTCACAATTGCAAGAGAATGGTATCAGCCTGGATATCCATCAACAGATGACTGGATTAAAAATGTAGTATATATACACAATGGAATATTATTCAGCATTAAAGAAGAATGAAATCATGTCATTTGCAGCAAAATGGATGGAACTAGAGATCATTATTTTAAGCAAAATAACCCAGACCCAAAAAGAGAAATACCACATATTCTCACTCATATGCATGAGCTAGATCTAGCTTAAAGAAAAATATTTAATATATATAATTACATACCTATATATAAACAAATGTACATATCTAAAATTGGAAAATACAAGGAGACCCCACAAGCGAAGGGCAGTGGCCCAGTCAGAGGGATAAGATGATGGCGAATGGTGGAGAGGGGATAGCATATCAGGGTAAAAAGGCAGAAAACAAGTGCAAAATATTGCATGTAACTCTATGAAAATCCCATAACAAATCCCACTATTATGATTAAAAAATCATAATATATCTCATAAATGTCCTCAATTTTTGATGCATGCTAATCAAAAAGCTTTTATATATTTTTAAAGAGATGAAAATGTTAACTCAATTTTTAATAATTGCACACTGTATATATGAACTGGGCTGGGGTTTAGCTCAGTTGGTATGGTGCTGCTCTGCACTCTCTGAGGACCTGGTTTCCATCCCCAGCACCACAAAAATGGGAGAAGGTTGTGGCAATCTACTACTGAAGCAATTTCAAAATAATCAGCCATTGAAAACCCTATGAAGGTCACTATGAGTCCAACGGCACCTAACAACAAGAACATTAAAACAATATCACAAATTAAGTTACAAAGAAAAGAGGTTATTTGGGCTCACAATTCTGGCCCAAGGTCAAAGGAATGTAAATGGTGATGGATTTCTTGATGGCAGAGTACTAGTTGTGATAAACACATGGCTAGAGACACCGGCATGCATGTCCTGGTCTCTCCCCCTTTTCTTACAGTGTCTTCAGTATTCAATTGTGGGTTTCCTACCCTGATGATCTTATCCAATCCCCATTATTTCACAAAGGCCCCACCTCTAAATACTATAGTTGGGTTAAGTTTCTACCTTCTTAATATCTCACAATGTTATTATTGTTAGGTGCTTTCAAGTGGGTATCTGACTCATAGCGACCGTATGTACAACAGGTGAAACACTACTGTTAATGCTTCTCTGCTATTCATAGGGTTTTCAATGGCTGGGTTTTTTTGTGGGAGGAGTAGGTTTCCAGGTCCTTCTCCCAAGCCTACATCACCTGGTGTTCCCAGGTGGTCTCCCGTCCAAGTACTAACCAGACCCAACCCTGCTTAGCTTCTGAGATCTGATAGGATCAGATGACACAGTGGTACAGCTACAAGCAATATCTCAAAACAGGAATTAACTTTCAGCATGAGCTTTGGAAGGAACAAACCATATTCAAGCCAGAGCAGCAAGCCATGTGAAGGACACTATGGAGAAGGGTGTATTTACTGGTAATAAGTAGGAGTAGGCCCACAAGTTTTCTCAGTCTCAACACAATTGACGTTTTGAGCCAGATAATTCTCTTTGTAAGGAGTTGTGCGTGGCAGAATTTTTAGCAGCATCCCTGGCCCCTACTCACTTGATGCTAGTGTTACCAATTGGCTGAGGGTATTGTTTCTCTATCTGGATAGAAATTACAAATAGGAAAAGTGAAGCTCCCTTAATGCTAGCAGCTCCAATTTTTTAGTGCCAGTGGCCCTCAGCTCATAGTATTAGAGTTTGGGGATTTGGGTACCAACAGCCCTCAACTCAGCTACTTTAGAAGGCTCCTCAGTAGTCAGAGCTAGGAATCCTCAGTGGCTCTCTGGAACCCTTCTAGCAGCCAAAGCTGCAGCTCTTCTGCTATCTCATCTCCCTGAAGCCCCTTCGCCTTCTGCAGTCTCACCTCTTTGCACCCCTGTGCTCCCAGCTGCTCTCTGGATCTCTTTAGCCACCTTTTGCCTGCTGACTGTGCCTGAGGCTAGCAGCCCCAGGAGTGGTCTGTTCTTCATGCTATCAGCTCAGTTTACATAACTCATGATAAGGACCTCAAAGAGGCAATAAAACCAGGCTCTATTGGCTCTATTGGGACCCAGGCTGCAGCACCAGCCGGGCAAATGCACAGGAAAGAAGTCTCCCAGACTAATCTGGGGAGAATGAAAGGAGTCACATTTATAAGGCCAGTCACACATGGGCAAAGCCTCCTGTCAGTTTAGTCCTACAAGAGGGTGCCTCTGCCAGTTCGGGTACCCAGATCTATATGGAGCAGAGTGAGTTCTCTGCTGACCCACTTTGGATGCATCCTGTGAGTAATAAGTAAACCTGTGTTCTGTTAAGCCACTGAGGTTTTTAGAATTGTTTGTTAGTGCAGCAAAACCTAGCTTATCCTGACTGACAAAGTACTCTTCCCAGGAGGAATCTGAGCAATGGTAAGCAATGAAAAATCTTTCCAAATCTTCATTCTAGGAATTCTTCATTTGTGGTTAGTGTTTTAGAGCAAAACCGTGCATCATATTCAACTGGAGATCCACCTAAACTCCTAAATGTATCCAGTGGAATTTTTTAGCTGGACTATAAATATGACATAAATATATAATAAATATATCATAATCTTTTCTAGTGTAATATATCTGGAGCACAAGTGTCACATAGCCTGTAAGATACACTGGCTGGGGTATTGGCTCCATTTCTAACTAACCTTCACCATCACTTACATTTCCCAGTCTCACTTTTCTCATTATAGGGTGAAGAAACATTGGTTAAACTTGAAATGTGATACAGATCACAATTGTAAACCTTGGGAATAACTTTATGTACTGGACTGGTAATCCCCTCCTCACAAGGTAAGAGAGAGTTTGTGGGGAAAATTTATTTTGGCTCCTCAGGAGCCTAAGAAATTAAGAGAACAGACCAATGGACAAACGCTCTTTTAAAATTTTAAATTAAAAAATGTAGTTACATGCATACATGCAAGAATTTAAATGTAAATAGCTATGCCTATTGTCTCCTTCCTGAGATATTTATTCAACATTGAATGCAAAGTTCCTGTGTAAACTTCCCTTGAATTGTACTCTTGAATCTAGGAGCCAGTAAATCATTTTACAGTGCAGTTAATATACAAAATGTATTTATTGTAGAAAATAAATGACTCATGTTTACCTGAGTTGTAAATGAACTGGGCAAACAGACCTATCACTCCACAATCACATGGCTCCTCCCTTAATGAGAAATGCCTCCATGCCTGCATCAGGTTTCTCTCTTGAAAGCCTGTATAGAATCATGTACTTTATAGAAGCTTGGTTTCTCTGACATTCTTAAGTATACTGTTATCTCAAAGGACGCCTAAGAATCCCCAAAACAACTTTCTTCCTGCCTTCCTTCCTTCCTTTTTTATTTCTTTCTTTCTTTTCAAATGACATATGATACACACAGGAAAGACCAGCATAAGTCAGCTCAAAAGCACAGTTCTTATAATCCTAGCTAATGATAGCCTAGTAAATTAATGCTTTCTACATATGCAACATACCAGTACATTCCCTAGCACTACCTGGGGCCCATATCAGAACAGGGCAAGTGGATGTCCAAAATCCTCTGTATTCAGACTGTCCCCCAGGTTCACTCTCATAATCAAGGAGCCACTGAATTGAATTACTGAATTAATCAGGAAAAGCTCAGCTATGTGGCTTTGTTGTTGTTGTTGTTGTTAGGTCCCGTCGAGTCGGTATCCGACTCATAGCGACCCTCTGTACAATGGGAAACACTATTGTCAGTGCTTCTCTGCTGTTCATAGGGTTTTCAATGGCAGATTGATTTTTGGGAGGGGGTTGCCAGGTCCTTCTCCCAAGCCTACAGCACCTGGTGTTCCCAGGCGGTCTCCCATCCAGGTACTAACCAGGCCCGACCCTGCTTAGCTTCCGAGATCTGACGGGATCAGATTCCAGAGGGCTACGGCTGCAGGCAGCTATGTGGCAGCAACACCAAAATGTTAAGCGCTTAATGCAAGAGATGCTATTTTCCAACCCAAAGTTTGCTGTGGGCCTGGGAGACTTGGAGGCAACTCCTCCATGTGGCAGTTCAGCTATCCAGATTCCTGATGGCATCACCAGCCTCTAGCTGCAATGTCGAAAACATGTAGCCTCCCTGGTCACACAACAAGAAAAAGGAATGCTGAAGGGTTTCATGCTGACAATTAAATATGTCAACCTAGGAATAACACACAGTTGCTACTTTTGCTCACAACCATTGACAAGAAGTAGTCACCTGGCCCTACCTGCCTGCAAAGACAGAGAGTAGCAAAAGACAGAAAGAGGGTATGGATGAGCTCTGAACAATTCTCCATCTTCCTAAAGACTGGACAGACAACCCAGCCTTGGTACCCAGCAACCCACTGGAAAAATACATACCCTGCATGCTTTCTATGGCTTCAGAAAACAAGGTCTAAAATTTCAACACAAGTTTCATGTGATCATCCAAGCCCTGGTCTGGACCTGCCAACCTCCCCAGCCTCATCTCCTACCTCTCCCCCTACATCCTCAGCATGCCAGTTACACTGGATTTTCTTTCTCCCTAAACACCCCATGTTTCACTCAGAGCCTTGATCCATTCTGTTCCCTGTACCCAGAACACTTTTGCCTGGTCCCCTCTCATAGTTAATTACTATTCATCATTTGCATCTCAGCCTAAAACTCCCTTTCCACTCACCCCAATATAGCAAGGCAGCTCATCTAGGCCACCATACTTTGGTGTCTCTACCAAGAATTTCTAGCGAGGAGCTCAGATCTCAGAAGAGGCATCTTCTCTGGCCTGTGGTTATATGAAGCAACCCAAAGTTCCACTTTGATGAGAAAGCTATTAGAATGAGAAGAAGGATTTTCTGTTCTATGGAAAATGTTACAAACCATAAATAGAGTCAGATTTAGAATATCTAGGCAGAAGCCGGGTAAGTGCAATTGTTTTAATAGAAAATTGCTCTTTCAATTTTCATAACGCCTTCCAGAAATCACATATCATAAACTTTGTGATCATTTGACTATTCTGAGGTGGGTTTTGTTTGTTTCTTTTTGTTTGGGTTTTTTTTTTCTTTTTCTTTTTTCTTTTCATTTTTTTTTTCTTTTTCTATCTTTTAGTACCTGACTTTGATCCTGGAAACAACTTAAGTCCAGCTGTATGCTGTTTATATTACACTCCTTCCAGTAGAAGGGCATTCACATGCTGTGTCACAATTTTTTCCATGGCTTGAGCTATCTATAGGTAATGTTTTGTACCCATCCTCGGTGAGATGTTCCACATCTCTATGTACATTGGGTTGCCATTTACTTTTGAGAGACTGACTGCAGTGTTTTCTGAAGATTAGGAAGAAGCAGGCTCTGTCTGGAAGTCAACATGTGGGGGGCGGGGAGACCATGAGCTGTTAAGTGCAAGAAGAGGTGTCATAAACATAAATGCAAGTACACACGTGGTCTGGTAGCTCATGGGTCTTGGGTGTGATGACAGGGTAGGGATTCTGTGTGGACAACTTGTTTATTCCTAATTGAAAGGGCAGCCATGGTGAACTTTCACACTTTTTACTTCTCTTTAGAGGAAAAGCAGGAATATATGAAATATTAGAATTAAGACTATTAGAATCATTAGAACCAGGAGAGTTTAGATGATTTTTCTGGACCTCATGGCTATTTAGCAGCAGCTCTGGGACTCCCAGGGGTGCTGACTCCAAACAAGTATTCCTCACACCATTCTGTCTAACACCTGAACCAAAAATAAGCATAACTCATATGAGACATGAGGTAAGGCTATCATGTGAATATGGTAGGCTGAGAAAGGCCCCCCCAAAAAAAAAAAGTTCATGTCCTAATCTCTGGAAGCTGTAACTGCTACATTACATGGCAAATCAACTTTGTAAATGTGATTAAATTAAGGATTTGAGAGGGGGAAACGTATCCTGGATGCTCTGGGTGGGCCCAACATAATTATGAGGGTCCTGATAAAAGGAAAAATAGGAGAATTGGCACAAGAGAAGGGGATGTGATGATGGAAGTGGAGGTTAGAATGATGTGGACCCCAGAGCCAAGGAAGGTGAGCAGCCTCTAGAAGCTAGGAAAACGTAAGGGGATGGATTCTTCCCCAGAGCCACTAGAAGGAACACAAACCTGCTGACACCTTGATTTCAGCCCAGGGAAACTGCTTTTGGACTTCTTCCGTCCAGAACTATAAGATAATAAATTTGTGTGAGCCAGGAGCTGTAGTGCATGCCTGTAATCCCAGCAACTAGGGAGGCTGAGGCAGGAAGATCTGGAGTTTGAGACCAGAGGTAGCCTACAACTCAGTGAGACCTTGTCTCAAAATAAATTTAAAAAGGACAAAGAATAAAGCTCAGTGATAGAGCACTTGCCTTACATGCTCATGGCCCTAAGTTCAACCCCCTAGTACTACAAATCATCAATCAATCAATCAATCAAAATTTATGTGGCCACTAAGCCACTAAGTTTATTATAATAACATATATAATTTATTATAGCAGCAATAGGAAACTAATACAATAATCCTCTTATGAAAGATTGAGCGACAATTAATTTCAACTAGGGCATATTTGTGAAGTATCAGGCTCCATGCAAACCATGTGCCCACAGCATATTATGAAGAACTATGAGGCAGTCCTTAACGTTCCAACCTTCATATCCTTTCTTTCTACATACTGGTTTCTAGGAAGAGCTTGCCTCTTCCTAACATAGAGTTATCAGTTAATATTAGATTGGACTGTATGAACCAAGAGAGAAATTACAAAGCAAGATAATCCTGGCTTAAATGAGAAGTTGATGTTTCCAGGGCTGGTGGCTCCATCAAGTCGGGCCTTCCACTTCCTTTTGTCATCCTCTGTATGTAGCTTTCACCTAGTTGTTCAAGGTGACTGCTCTGGCTCCAGGCGTCACATCCCATGCAAGCTGTCAGGATGAACAATGGAAGTACAGAGATACAGCTTGTCCCTGGCAAGGTCAGTATCCAGCAGTAGTGTATAATAGTTTACACTTGTATTTCATTTGGTCAGAATTTCAGCTATAAGGACACTTGGAAAGATAATCTTTAACTGGAAAAATCATCACTAATCCCCTCTAATATAAAACCAAAGATCTGTTATACACTGATAGGAAGAATTGCTCCTCTGATAATAAAGTAGAAGACAGAGCCACATTATTAAGTAGTGTGGTAGATGCTAGCCCTTCCCTCGAGGGGCTGTGCTGGAATACATTCCTTATTTCTCCAGCTAAAGTCATCTTATAGGCGAGGCCCTATTGGAGCATTACCTTTTTATCATTGTTATAAACTGTTCCACCTGTGCTCACATACAAGCCAGTAGTGTCCCAGAGTCTCCCATTTGGGATGCCATTTGTTTAACTTTTCCTTTCAGGTCAGTAAGCCTGCAACTTTGCTTGACTCATAGCTTATATCAAATTGCATCATGATAAAGTCCCTTTCCACTCTAAACTCTACTATAAATTTCTATTACAAATAATACTTTGGAGATTGGCTGGGCATGGTGGCTCACAGCAGTAATCCCAGTGACACAGAAGGCAGAAGCAGGAGGATCGCAGGTTTGAGGCCAGAGGCAGCCTGCATAACTTAGAAAGACCCTATTTCAATTTTTAAAAATACAGAAAAGAGGGCTGAAAGTGCATCTCAGTGGCAGAGCACTTAAAAAGCATGAGCAAGGCCCTGGGTTCAGCCCCACAGTACTGCAAAATAATAATAATAATAATAATAATAATAATAATAATAATAATAATAATACTTTGGAGATATTTGTGTATCTGACTTACCTGCAGTTCATCAGTCTCATGGAATTTTATATCTGAGGGTCCTACTGGACCCTCTTTCTTGAATACCCTTGCTGATCCTCCCATGGACTCCCTCCATGATCTCATTTGCCTGACAAAACATATTGCATCTTGAAACAGTCTGCTAAAGTACAATGCAGTGCCACAAGAGTTGCTAAAATGAAAAAACAAGGATTATTAAGTATTGCAAGGAAATGGAGTGACCATAACCCTCACATACAGTATACCATAAGAATGAGCAATTGTACACCTTTGTATATACTCAATAGAAATACATACATGTAGCTGGGCGCTCATGTGTAGTGTTGGCGCTCACCTGTAATCCCAGCGGCTTGGGAGGCGGAGACAGGAGGATCGCAAGTTCGAGACCAGAGGCAGTCTGCGTAATTTAGAGAGACCCTGTCTCAAAAAGTAAAAAAAAAAAAAAAAAAATGGGCTGGGGGTGCAGCTCAGTGGTCCATCACTTGCAGAGCATGCAGGCACAAGGCCCTGGGCTCAACCCCCAGTATCGCAAAAAAAAAAAAAAAAAGAAAGAAAAAGAAAAGAAATACATACATATATTCTTCAAAACACATGCACAAGAACTTCATAGCAGCACTATTTGTAACAGCCAAAGAATTATCCATCAAACAGTAGGGCAGATAAACGGAGGGAAGAATAAATGAATATTCATAAATGGAATATCATACAACAATAAGACTAAATGATCCTTACTTTACACCTAGCAATATAGATGAATCTCATAGACATGTTTGTTGAAAGAAGTCAGAGACAAAAGAGCACATACTGAATGATTCCTGTTATTAAAAGCATTGGTTGTAGGCATGACTGCTCTACACTGTTTTGTAATGAGCAGCATGGCTGGAATGGTTGGAGAAAAATCTAAGGAAAAGCAGCCAGGGAAGGCTCTAACTACTTGCTATGGAAGGCTTTGGCCCTTGGAAGTCTCTATGTCTAAAATTTCCTCTTTTTTTTAATCTCTCTAAGCTTCAGCATGAGTCCTGCCTATGTTGAAAATTCATTTAGTACACTTAACCTACTGAACATCCTAGCTTGGCAACACAGCACACTATGGAGTAGCAATTGTTTCCCCTCATGATCTGGTAGCTGACTGGGAACTCTAGTTCACTGCCATTGCCCAGCTTTGTAAGAGAGTATCATACTGCAAATTACTAACCTCGGAAGAAATCAAAATTCCTAGTTCAAAGTATGATTTCTATTGAATGCATATTGCTTTTACACCATAGTTCAGTTGAAAAATCGTAAGTTGAACCATTGTAAGTCAGGACCATCTGCACATGCAAATTATATTTCACCCAACTTTTAAAAATAAACTCAGAACTATTGGCTGTGAGCCAGAGGCAGTGGTGCATGCCTATAACCCCAGTGACTTCAGAAGCCACAGAAAAAGATCCCAAGTCCAAAACCAGAGGCAGCCTAGGTAACTTAGCAAGACCTTGTCTCAAAAAGTAAAAAGTAAATAGGGCCTAGGGGTGTGGCTCAAAGATAGAGCACTTGCAAAATCATGCATGAGGCCCTGGGTTCAACTCCCTGGTATCATAAAAAGGAAAAAGTATCAGCTCTAGATTCCTAACCACTTCCAGGAAAAAATCTGACCATTCCTTTGTTGGCATTTAATTTTATCTTGGGCAGCCTCTGTTATGCCATCTGTAATGATCTATTATTGGTTTGTCTCCTCTTCTACACTATGGATTCCTTGAAAACTATGGCATTTCTGACCCCTTTGAATGTCCAGAGCCCAGCTCTAAAATGTTTGTTGTGTTGAATGAATAAATAAATTCCCTCTTCTGAAGTTACTTCATATCTGATCTTTTTAATAAACATTTATTCTATGAATATTTATGATAGGCACTCTATTAGTTTTTTGGGATAAAAAAGATTTATAAAACACAGTCCCAGCTCTCCAGAAGCCCATAGTTTAGTGGAAAAGACAAACAAATGCTTGAGGTTTGAGAGGTTTCGTTTGTTTGTTTGTTTATGGTACTTGGGGATTGAACCCAGAGCCTTGCACATACTTTACAAGTGCTCTACCACTGGGCTGCACCCCAAAGATTTTTTTTTTTAATTTTTTGTACCTTGAGTCAGGGTCTTGCTAGGTTATGCAGTTTGCCTGTAGCCTGGAACCTGCAATCCTCCTGCCTCTGCCTCCAAGTCACTGGGAGTACAGCGTGAGCCACCGCACTGGGTTAAATGCCTGTTTTTTAAAAGGAAAATTAAAGGATTTTCGGTTTCTCTGTTGCAAATAATAATGTCTGCTCTCTTTCTCAGCCTTCTGTGGAATTTCCTTTTTCTTCCTCATGCTTTTCACATTAGCATATTGTATAACATTATTCTGGTCTCGTTTTCCTTCAGTTTTTCTTTTCATACTGTACTTTCCATCTATCCTAATCCCTATATTTTCCTAACCGATGGCTTTAAGAGTAGGCCTGTTTCCAGTCTTTATGCCCAAGACACATAAAGAAAAGGATGCTATGTGTACAACACACTGGGGAAAGCTTTTTGTGGTTGGGTGCCATGGAGTTGGATTCGACTCAGCAACCCTATGTACAACAGACCGAAACACTACCCAGCACTGTGCCATGCACATGATCTTTTTATGTTTAAGCCCATTGTTGCAGTCACTATGTTTCTTCTCATTTTGAGTAGTGTCACATCAGCAAATGATGGTCCCAGGGGCTTTAATCCACTCCTGTCATTAAAGTTGACTCTACTTTGACGAGGCAACTCTTCCCCAGGCATTTCTTGAATGCTTTCCAGCTTTGGGGGCTCATTTTCCAGCACTATATTTGACAGTGCTTCTCTGCTATTCATAGGGTTTTCAATGGCTAATTGTTTCGGGAGTAGACTGCCAGGTCCTTCTCCCTAGTCTGTCTTAGTCTGTAAACTCAGCACAAACCTGTCCACCATGGGTGGCCCTGCTGATATACTGGTGGCATAGCTTTCAGCATCATAGCAACATGCAAGCCCCCACAGAATGACTAGCTGACAGATACTTGGATCACTGGGATAGGTAAAAGAAGTTAATTGCATGCTCCCAGATGCTCCAGGTCCTTCCTGGGCTCAGACAGTCAAGGGTAATTCATTCCCTGCACACCAGCATTCCATACAACACTAGGTGGGAAACTTATAGATCTAACGACATTGGTTAGACCATTTGACCACAGGATCAATGATATCTTTATCATATTGTCCATCTAGGCTGTGATGACCAGCAGCCATACCACCAACCATTAACCTTGGCCTCCCCCCAATCCAAATAGCCTGGCTGATAATAGTTCTGATTCTACTCTTGCAAAAGAGACAAATGTCTATCTCCTTTGAAGGCTTTAAAAAAATTCTGTATGGACAGGTGAAGACCATATGTTCATGAAATAGATATCTTTTCTCAAGAGTCTCCTGGATTCCCAGTTCAAAGCCTGTGGTCTGTTGAATGAGGGCTGTCAGAACCAAAGTTACACCTCAGAACTTGTTTGCCTGACAAGTCACTGCTGACTGTGGCAGAAAAACATTCCAAGCACTTCAAACTTAAACATTTCCTCCCACTACGTGTGGGCTGGAATAGCTAAGCATATTGATAAAACAAATATGACGATTTTGAAGATCGAAGATTGCCTTCAGAAAAAGATATGATTAATTCCACTTATCCTGCTTGATCTGTATTTACCAGACAGAGCTGGAAATTCTGAGATTGGCTATGAAGATCTAATCAGCTCCTTCCTTTTATAATCTTGGCTTTTACCAAAGATGGACAGCTGGGAATAGCAGATCTACCTATGGTATTGCAAATGAAAGATATAGAAAGAAGTCTAAAGATATAGTAAAGAACTTAAAAAGGAAGGCTGAAGGGCCCCTTGTGGAAAAGAAACTTCAGAGCAGGGTCCATTGAGCAGGTAAGGAACACGGTTGGGAGAAATTAGAGGGTAGAAAGGAAGTAATAACCCACATAAATTATTAAAGTCATCATGTGAGCAAGAACAAGGCTGCAAGGAAAGCTGTGAAGCAACACGTGCCTACACTGTACGTTGCTGATAAGGCAAAGGGGGCTTTTCATATAGGCTGCTGGGATGAGTGTCTAACACACCTACAACAGCAGCTGGGCAGAAAAGAAGGTGAGCTTGACCATAGGACAAGCATCCTGAAAAGACAAGGAGATAGAGAAAATTATGTGTATTATAACCCATTTCAGATTTCTTACTGAATGTGGTTATAAGAAATAATTTGATAACTTCTTAGGGAGGAGGAAGTGGGAGGTAAAATTCCCTTCAAAGCAAGTTTGAATCATACCAGATGTTTGTTCAATTGCCTTTTAAGATAGGTGGGTCCAGTTAACTGGAGGGTATTTGACCTGGTGAGTAGATCTACAAATCTGGAACAGAAAAGAATTGTTCAGGATGATGCAGAAGAATCGGACCTCTGCTGAAGGGAGGGACCTTGCCTCTCTGTCCTTTCCTCCACTCCACTAAGCCACCTGCCCCACATGAATGTGGCAATGGCTTTAAGAATGCACAGGTGCCATATTCTGAGCTTATTTGGGACAACCCTATATCTCAATATGGACTTACAGCATGCCATGTGGAAGCTAATCATTTTATGAAGGATGATTTGGTAATAAATAACCAATTTTAAAGCTATTGGCCTTCCATCCAGAAATTTGATTTCTGGGAATTTTACCTCCAGAAATACTCATAAAGGTGTACAAAGATATTTGGTGTAACATGGTTTGTAATAAGAACTTAAAACATCCTAAATGTCCATGTAAGAGATTAATTATAGTAAATCTATGCTTTGCTTAAGAACAATGTACATCTATATCCAGATACACAGGTACAGAATGGAATTCATAACAAACTGTTTAAAGAAATAAAAAGATAAAGTTATATATTTTATCATCTCATTTTTGTTATGTTTATTAAATTTTAAATAAATTTATATCTGTATATATGTTGGGGTGTAGATATAGATGCACACGCACATATATACACATTCACACACACACATATATGTGATATATATATATATGTATATGTGTGTATATATATGTTGTTGTTATTAGGTGCCATTGAGCCGGTATCTGACTTATAGCGATCCTCATAGGGTTTTCAATAGCTGTTTCGGGATTGCCTTGGGAGTGGATTGCCAGGTCTTTCTCCCATTTTTGCGGTGCTGGGAATTGAACTCGGGACCTCAGAGACTGCAGTGCAGTGCTCTACCAACTGACCTAAATCCCAGCCCATACATATATACATATATATATATATATATATATATATATATATATATAGAGAGAGAGAGAGAGAGAGAGAGAGAGAGAGAGAGAGATAATATGGAAAAAAACTCACACCACACAATGACGAGTAGTCACTTCTGGGGTACTGACATAGGAAGGAAAGAACCAAAATTGTTCATTTATTTTTGCTATATTACCTCTGTAATATTTTAACTATTTATTTATTTATAAATTTATGTTTGTGAAGCTAAAGGGTTGAACCTAGGACCTCACGTGTGCTTTGTAAGTGCTCTACCACTGAGCTGCACTCTCAGCCTTCTTTTTCTTTTCTTTTTTTTTTTTTTTTTACTTTTTGTTTTGAGTCAGAGTCTTTCTAAGTTATACAGGCTGCCTCTGGCCTTGAACTTGCAATCTTCTTTCCTCTACCTTCCAAGTCTCTGGGATTACAGAAATGTGCTATCAGGTCTAGCTATTTTAACCTTTTCATTGTTACTAAAAATAAGTTTATTGTCACTTTTTTTAATTTTAAAAACTACCAAAGATACTTTTCAAGTAAGTTAAAACTTTCATATTACATTGAATAGGAATATTTTACAATTAGATTAATCATGCTGCTTTAATGTATAAAAAGTAAATTCCCTCTCTCTCTCTCTCTCTCTCTGTCTCTCTCTCTCTCTCTCTCTCTCTCTCTCTCTCTCTCTCTCATGCTACAACAAATGTAGGGAAATGCAATTATCACATCACTAACTGTTCAAGAAGATTCACATACAGTATTAGACAGGCCAGGCTTGGGCTAGGTATTGTAGGGCCCAAAGTTTATACAAATTGGGATTTTAATTACAAATGCTCAAATTACAATGGGATTAAATAAAATATGTCATAAATTGAAAATACATTTAATACATTTAACCTACCAAATAACATGGTACAGCATCACAGCTCACTGTTGATTGCTAGTTGATTACTTTCATAATCTTGTGACTGAATAGAAGCTGCAGCTCATTGCCACTGCCCAGCATCCCCAAAAAGCATACTGTATATTGCTATCTTGGGGAAAGAAAAACCTCAAAATTTTAAGTACAATTTCTACTGAATGTGAACTGCTTTTATAACAATCTTAAAGTTGAAAAATCATAAGTCAAACCATAATAAATTAGGGATTGTCTGTATTTAATTTGAAGAAAAACTACAAACTTATGAATAGAAAATCAGATATGAGTGGAATTTATTTAGAAAAAGAAAGGAGTCACAAAAGTAAGTTCAAGAAAGCTGAAAAATAAAACAATCACATGATCAAAAAATAGCATGATTTCTACTAACTAGTACATTCCTATAATACTATTTTTCTATATTTTCTGACTGAATATTCTTATTTTAATTGAGAAACTTTATTTTAATCTCACAGGTCACAAGTTTTGTCCATCATGGCAGGAAGGGTGAGGTGGAGCAGAGCTGTTCAGTTTGTGACATCCAGAAAGTGGAGCAAAGAAAGGGGCCAGGGCAAGAGATACCCTTCAAAGACACACCCCCAGTGACTTAATTCCTCCTATCAGGACCCACCTTCCACAGTTTCCCCACCATCTCCCAATAGGCTATTCAAATTTTGAATCAATCAATGGAGTAAACTGTTCATTAGATCAGGGCCCTCATGATCTATTTTTTTCTGGAAACACCATCACAGACATGCCCAGGGATGTGCTTTACTTTCACTTAGGCATTACTCAATTCAATCAACTAGACAATCGAGATTAACCATCACGATTTCACTCCTTGTCAACTTGACACCCAAACACATCTCTTTAAACCATTACATCCCACCCCAAACCCCCAGAAGTCTCATGTCCATCTCATAATGCAAGATGCATTCAATCCATCTCCAAGAACTCTGACAGTCTGAGCAGTTCCAATATTGTCCAAAAGCCCAATTTCAAATTATCCTCTGAGACTCAAGGCAACTCTTGGCTATGAGCCCCTATAAAAATCAAAAACAAGCTATATACTCATAAGATACAATAGTACAGAGAAAACATTCTCATTCCTAAAGAAAGGAACAGGAAAATAGCAAGGCAGGATCAGACCAAAGCAAGACCAAAACCCAACAGGGCAAACATTAAACCCTATAACTCTATATCTGGCATCCAAGGCACATGGTGTCATGATTTGAGCTCAAGTAGGTTTGTGCAGCCCTTTCCCCTTGACCTGCTATTTGTAGCCTACATGCCCACTCCCCTGGGCTGGCTCCATTCCTTGTCTGTGGCTTTCCTTGGCAGATGTTCCACATTTCTGGCATCTCCAACATCCTGGAGTCTCCATTGCAGCTTAGGCTTCAGCCTCACAGCTTCATGCATTCCCGTCAGGGGATCTTTGCATGGAATCCAACACTGCTACACATTGCCTGGCCCTTTAGGCTTTCCTTTGAAATCCAAATGGAAGTCCCTATCTCCCTGTAACTCTTGCAGCCTGCATGCCAGCAAAACCAGGGTCACATGGATGATGCAAAGGTCTGCTGCCATTTCCACTGGTAGTTGGGCCCAGGTAGCCCACAGAGGCCACGTAGTTGGAGTGGCCTCTGAACGCCTATGCAGCATGGGAAAATACTTTCTTAGGCAGTTGTTTGTGAGTAGGGTGCCCTGGATGTTCTCTCCTCTCTTGTCTTTCAAATGAGTTTACAATTTTACCAAGGAGCCTGTGATGGGTGGGGTCTGGCCAAAAAAGGAAGAAAAGGACAAAATGTTTATGAAACAAACCAAAAAGAAATTAATAGCATGACAAGAGTTTGTCTTTATCAATAATACCCTTTAATGCAAACAGATTATATTGCCCCAATTAAAATATTTAGACTGGAAGAATGGATTTAAAAAAACAAAAACCAGATGATATGCTGCCTAAAAGAAGCTCACTTCACCAGTGAAGACATAGACTGAAAGTGAAGAGATGGAAAAAATATACCACACAAATGGAAACCAAAAGTGAGGGGAGGAGCTATATTTATATCAAATAAAATAGACTTTAAGCCAAAATCTTTAGAAAGGAGACAAAAAAGCCCCTCTATAGTGATAAAGGAATCAGTTTAGCAAAAAGAAATAACAATTTTAAATATATATGCACCCAAAGATGCATTGCTCTAGGAAAAGCTGTGGCAAAAGATCTCTTTAGAGTATTGAAAAGTAAAGATGTCACGTTGAAGATGAAGGTGCACCTGACTCATGCCATGGTATTTTCAGTGGCCTCATATGGTTGTGAAAGGTGGACATTGAACAAGGGAGACAGGAAAAGAATCGATGCTTTTGAATTGTGGTACTGGAGACGTCTATTGAGTATACCATGGACTGCCAAAAGAACCAGCAGATCTGTCCTAGAAGAAGTGCAACAAGAGTGTTCCTTGGAAGCAAGAATGGCCAGACGGCAGCTTACATATTTTGGACATGTAGTTAGGAGGGACCAATCCCTGGAGAAAGACATCATGTTTGGGAGAGTAGCAGGTCAACAAAAAAAAGGAAAACCTTTCACCAAATGGATTGACACAGTGCCTGCAACAATGGGCTTAAACATAAATAAGATCATGTGCCTGGCACTGAATCAGGAAGTGTTCCTATCTGCTGTACACAGGGTTGCTATGAGTCAGATGTGACTCGATGGCACCTAACAACAACAACAATGCTACAACATCCAATTGTATAAAGCAAACATCATTTAATCTAAAGGGAGAGATAGACTCCTGTATAATAAAAGTTTGGATCTTTAATTCTCCATTTTCATCAATGGACAGGCCATCCAGACCAAAATAAAATGAAAAAAGTAAACATCAGAGTGAAACTATACTATAGAATATATGAACCTAATAGACATTTATAGAAATTTCATTCAACATCTGCAGAATACACGTTTTTCTCATTAGCATATGGAACATTCTCCAGCATAGACCATATGTTAAACCAAAAAACAAGTCTCAAAAATTCAAAGAAAAATAAAATTATGGTATTCATCTTCTCTGATCACAATGTAATTAAGCTAGAAATCAATAAGACAAGGTCTAAAAAATGTACAAATATATTAGATGACATTCTCTTGAATGACCACGGTATCAGTGAAAAAATCAAAACAGAAAATTTTCTTGAAACAAATGCAAATGGAAATATAACATACCAAAACATACAGAGTATATCAAAAGCAGTAATAAGAGGGAACTTATTGCAGAAAGTGCCTACATCAAAAAAAGAAAGATTTCAAATAAACAACCTAATGACATACCTCAAGTAAACAGAAAAAAGCAAAAACAAACCAATCTCAAAATTAGTAGTAGGAAACAAATAACAAAGATCAGAGCAGAAGTAAACAAAATAGAAACTAAAAACTATAAAATATCAATAAAATAGTTGGGTTTTTTGAAAAGATATAACTGGCAAACCTTTAGCTAGACCAACCAACAAAAAGAAATCAAAATAAGCAAAATCAGAGATGAAAAAGGAAACATTACAACTGGTAGCACCAAAATATAAAGGATCATTAGAGACAGTCACAAATAAGTATTCATCAAAAAATTGGAAAACCTAGAAGAAGTGGATAAATTTCTGGACACATATAACCTGATAAAATTAAACCATGAGAACACAGAAAGGCTAACAGACCAATAGTAATTTTTTTTAAAAAAAACCTCCTACCAAAGAAAGTCCAGGACTGGATGGCTTTGGAGCTAAATTTAATCAAATTTCTAAAGAAGAACTAACACCAATTCTTCTCAAACTATTCCATAAATTTGAAATAGAAGAAACTCTTCCAAAATCCTTCTGTTCTTGTTAGGTGCCATCGAGTCAGTGTCCAACTCATAGCAACACTATGTACAACAGGTAAAACAGTATTGTTACTGCTTCTCTTCTATTCATAGGGTTTTCAATGGCAGATTGATTTTTGTGAGTGGGTTGCCAGGTCCTTCTCCCAAGCCTACAGCACCTGGTGTTCTCAGACGGTCTCCCATCCAAGTACTAACCAGGCCCGACCCTACTTAGTTTCCAAGATCTGATGGGATCAGATGCCATAGTGCTATGGCTACAGGCTCAAAAATCATTCTACAAGGCCAAAATTACCCTGATACCAAATCAAGACAAGGTCATAACAAAAATAATTACAAACCTATATCTCATAGATGCAAGGATGGCTCAACATATGCAAAATCAATAAACATAATATATCAACACAGTAAGGGACAAAAACCAAAAGATCCTTTCAGTATACGCAGGAATAGCATTTGATAAAAAACCATCCTTGAAACTATTTTAAAATAAAAGGACAAAGTTAAATTGAAAATCTTTAAACTTTTATAGGTAAACTCAAAGATGACAGAATTTGTGACCAAACTACTGTGTATTCCTTAAAGGACACTTTGAGTGATGTGAAATATTGGTGAAGTATTTTTTTCCTCACATGAGAACATGGCTCCCACACACAGCACTAATCTGAAGCATGGGAAATGAGGGTCTTGGTGACCCTGATAGGCAGAAGAAGCAGCAGCAGTAACTGGAAGGCCACCCTAGGGCCTCCTGCAGGTCTAGGTTTATCTGTTTCCTAATCTCAGTGCTGGGTACACAGAGTGTACCCATTAGGCATATGTATGACCTCAAGTTGTACATTAATGATTTATACTCTTTGCTGTGTGCATGTATACTATAATAAAATTTAAATGTAAAATGTAAAAAAAGACAGTGTTCAGTATTTGAAAATGCACAATCCACCATAAACACAAGTTGATGACAATTTTGCCACAGCATCATGTCTAACACCCACAAATCAATAGTGAGTCACCAGCTCCGCCTGCAGTGGGACTCTACATCTGAGGTTCAATGGTAATTCAAAGGAGCAGGTCATTGGGATCCAGAATTGCCCAAAAACACACTTTTTCTCACCACCTCTCCACCTCACCTTCTCATGCGAACGTGGTAAGTGATATCAAGATCCAATTTTCCTCCCACATTATCACTGCCATCCTTTAATAATGTCAGGAACCATTCATAAGGCATTTATTGTAAGGAGACTTGGTTAGCATAAAGACCCCAACAACGCTTCCACCGTTATGATCACGTCTACATGAGCCTCCATGGTCTGGTATCTAAATGATGCTGGTCACCGTGATTAAAAAGGATGCAAGGAAAAAAAATTGTACATCTAATCTTGCATGAAGAAGGTTCAGGGAAGTAATTTTCTATGGGAACTCCAGGTTAAGTGAGGACATGTTCCAGTAAGTCATGTTCCACCTCTCCCAGGGTAATTTTCACCCAGAAATTCCAACCTTTCAGTCAAGCACCTGGGCTTGTGCTCCCCAGGTCTGGCTCCTCTTGGTGCTTCTCAGACTTTAACCTGACCACCTTGTTATAACATGGGCGTGGGTTGGGGGTGAGTGGAAGATGCTACTTCTCTTTCTGGTTGGGCCAGTGCTGTTCATGGGTGGCCTCGCTCTATGAGTCAGGTATTAAACCTCTACCCAGTCCATTTGCCACCAAAAACCCTATGAATAGCAGAGAAGCACTAACAAAACTGCTTTGCCTGTTGTACATAGGGTCACTATGAGTCGGATACCAACTCAACAGCACCTAACAACAACAACCAGTCCATTCACTTGCTTCCCCTTTGTGGCAAAGAGGTGAGATGGTCAAACTTTGGCTCCATGGATTTTCTGAGCTACACAATTATACAAATTCACAATTATTTACTTCTTTATAATTATGCAATTTATCTAATTATTTTATGAAAATTTACTTATTTACAATTCTGTGAGCAATAAGAGCAGTAGTGGTATCTCCCCCAGGGATGTGCAAGAATACTTCTCTCACCTGTGCCCTTCTTGGCCTTAGCACCCCACAGCTGTGCATTTAGACCTTGGCCCTAACCCTTCCAAGCCATGTGATTTGGGGGGAAATCACTGAACTCCTTCTTCTCTTCTTCCTCATCTATAACAATGAAATAATAATGTGTGCTTTATTATGTTTGTATTACGAAAAATTTAGTCTGGGTAGTTTCATATAATTGAGCAATGTTAACATATAGTCAGGGCATAAAAAGTAGCCACAACAGTGGCAAAAGGCAGTGGAAGAGATAGACAGGCATCATAATAATAAGAATGATATTAGTAGCTAATATTAGTATAGCCTACTGAGAGAAACCCCATGCTTTGGCTTTACAAGCCATACTTTTGCATTATCACACTTAATCTTGTGTACTGTACCGTGAAGGAGATATTACTACTATCTCATATTTTATAGACAAGAAAATTGAGGCTCAAAAGATTGTGTGCAAGAAAATATAACTGTTAGAAGGTAAAGCAGAGCCAGAACTCAAACCCAGGTCTATTAGATCCCAGGCTCTAAATGGCAAAATGAGTTTCAGAATCATCTGCTTCTCATAAGAAACTGGCAGCCTTGATAAACTCACAGATTTCCAGCCCCATACCAGAACATGCAAGAGTGAGTCTTACACAACCTGGCACCAGGCTGACTTTAGGAGCCACCACCTACATGTGCTGCCTTCCTGTGAAAATAAAAGATGTGTATGCAAAGGACCTTGGTCAGTAGAAAGACCCTTTCGATATTTTAAGAGTTATGAGCATGTCTTGTGAACCCACGGGGCACTGGTCCTCACAGCTGGTGTGGTGTAAGAGATGGGAAAAGAGGAGATCAGCAGAGGCCTCAGAGTCACATCCACCATGCCACTGACCTTCAGGCCATCATCCAGTGTCCCCCTACTTCCACCTGCTGCCAATGAGAAGATCCTGGTGTTCCTTGGATGTGAGCCTTGGCCTAGGATTTGCTAGAAGATGTGTGCATCCAGCTTTAAACACCAAGTTCCTGGAACAGACCCAGGATCTTGGGGTAAAACCCAAGGGGTAGCAGCTGCACCAGGGAGACACATCTGGAATAGTCCTGGAGGTGTTGTGTTGGGGTTTGTTCTGCTTTGTGTTCGTTCATTCTTTTTTTTCTTTTTTTTTTTTTTTTTTTTTTCCTTCACAAAGGTCTCTAATGTTACTTTCTTTGACAAGAAGGTACTTGGGGAAACCCCTCTATTTTCCCCTTGCTGATACTGGTCAGCCTTGGCCCTTGGCTAGTGTGGGTTTCCTGAAGTTTCTGCTGCTACAGACCAGGGGATCTTATTTTGCCCCGGGTCAAAAGAAGACAGGAAAACCTCCACCCACCTGAGGTCGGTTTAGCCTACCTTCAGCCTGAGTGAAGTGGATGTTATTCCCCTCCCACCTCCCCTCAGACCTTTCCCTGCTGGGCTCGTGGCTAGAGGGATGTGTGTCACTCCAGTAGACTGTGGTTCTGCTGTGGTTCTGCCCTAACTATGTATTGACAAACAAATCACTTACCATGTCTTCATCTTGGTATCCTAATCTGGAATATAGAAAGGTCTTTAAAATAATTTTTTTAAATCCTCTAGAATAGATCCATGAGAATAAGCATGCAGTGAACACTTCCTCAAAGTGTAGTTACGTGAATCCTTTCAGAGGCTAATCGCCCCTGTTCCGTTCTCTTGGTCTGTCTCGGATTTCAGCCATAACCACAGTAGACAGTTCCTGGGAAGTTTCCTGATCACCTTGCTAGGACAGTGCCCCACCTCCAGGCCAGCCCTGCAAGTTGTTTGCTTTCTGCTCTAACGTCTGGCTTTGCCTCACCTCCTCACAACCTCAAAGGCAACGAAGAAGAAGAAGAAGAAGAAGAAGAAGAAGAAGAAGAAGAAGAAGAAGAAGAAGAAGGAGAGGAAGAGGAAGGAGAGGAAGAGGAAGAAGAAGGGGAGGAGGAGGAAGGAACTGTTTATTTCTGCCTCCCTCAAAAGTCAGGAACTGGCCCATGATCTCAGAGAGAGCAGAAATTTTGTAAACAGAGCAAATTAAAAAGCACTAATTATAGAAATGGAGCTGGGGTTTAGCTCAGTGGGCAGAGCGCTGCTCCACACTTTCTAAGGACCCATGTTCAATCCCTAGCACTGCAAAAACAGGAGAAGGATATGGCAATCCACTCTCAAAGCAATCCCCAAACAATCAGCCAGAGAGAGAAAAAAAAAGTGCCTGAATGTCTTAGATCACATGTTCACCCCTACAGTCAAGGGAATATAAGGTGCTGGTCCGCTATGGGGCGGGTCTTCCGGTCCATCCCTAAGGCCAAGAATGGAGCCCAGCCAGACCAAGAATGGATGCAGGAGAGGCTCTCAAAGGGGAATTGGGAGGCATTCCCACAGTCAGGACAGAAAAGGGCCCTAGTTAGCCAATAGAGCTGGCAAGCACTGGAGAGAGAAAGGGAGAGACAGAGAACAGAGGAGATACAGGGACAGGCACAGAGACAGAGATATAGTGAGAGAGAAACACACAGTAGCCACTTGCTGATTCCAACTGGCTGGATCCCTAACTCCTGACTCTCACTCCTGTGAGGGAGGCTGCACCTCCCTCAGGGGCTCCATGAGATTGCCCCATATCCGTCAGAGAACTTGTCATCTTTGGCCATCTGGACGTTCCCCACCTCACAAATCTTGTTGGGTGGCAGAGTCACCACTGAATCTCAATGCAAAGACACCAGTGGCCTCCCCTGCAGTGTGGATGCAGACTGGTGATATGGGCTCTGGGCTGGAGCTCGTATTGCTTCAGAATGGCAGGGCCCACAAAGCATGTGTGTTGTGGAGGACCTGAATATAGAAGACTCTAGCCCTGCAGTGTCGGTGCCTTCCAGGGCTTATGGTGTCAGAGGGAAATGTGGCACGAGGGGTGACCAGCAGTATTGTCAGTGCTTCTCTGCTACTCATAGGGTTTTCAGTGGCTGATTGTTTCTTAGGAGTGGGTTGCTGGTTCCTTCTCCCAAGCCTACAACACCTGGTCTTCCCAGGCAGGCTCCCATCCAAGTACCAACCAGGTCCAACCCTGCTTAGCTTCCAAGATCTAAGACACCACAGTGGTAGGGCTGCAGGCCGTTGCCCAGTTAAGAGGCCCCACATCTGATTCTCTGACTCCCTGACATGCCTGTGCCCTCTTCTGTATATGTTTAATAATTCTTTTGGGGTCTAAATCACCCAGATAATAGCATTGCTATAGTTTGGGTATTAAATGTCCCCCAAACACCCATGTACTAAAGGCCTGGTCCCCAAATAGCTTGGAGCTACTTGAAGATAGTGGAAACTTTAAGAGGGGATGCCTAGTGGGAGTACCCTAAAGGAATAGAGGGACCACACCCCTTCCTTTTCTTTCTTTCTTTACTTGTTTTTTTTTTTTTTTTCTTCCTGGCCACCAGGTGGAGAGTAATTGCCTGCCAGGTCCTCCCCACTATGATCAGCTATTTCACCCCAGGCCTCAAAGCAACGAGGCTGTCCGATTGTGGCCAGAAACCTCCAAAACTGTGAGCTGAAATAAAACTTTTCTCTCTTAAAGTTGATTATCTCAGGTGTTTGTTACAGTAACAGAAAGCTGACTAACTCAAACAGAGTTCTCCCTTTTGTTTTATACCAATTTGTGAAGATTCTGTTTCTTGCAATGTGGAAAAATAAACCCTGAATCCAAAGGAATGATTCTACTGGGGGAATTTCCCACATGTCATGTAGTCACAAGAAAGATGTCTAGTGGCAAAAGTCCCTTTATCACCCCACAAATCACAGGACAAGAAAAAAGGGGAATAACCTACTTAATATGTCTGAATTGCTGTTGGGTCCTAAACAAGCAGTTGTTGGTGCTGGGTGTCTTTGAGTCCCATCTGACTCACAGTGACCCTATGTACAACAGAATGAAACACTACCCAATACTACGCCATGTACACGATCTTTTTATGTTTGGTCCCAATATTGCGCTCACTATATTTCTTCTCATTTTGAATCATACCACATCAGCAAAAGGCCCATTACTCCATACCTGTTATTAAGGTTGACTCAGTTGGAGGGTCTGCAGCTATAGCACTGTGGCATCATGCCTGATCTCAGAAGCTAAGCAAGGTCGGCCCGGTTAGTCCTTGGATGGGAGACTGCCTGAGCATATCAGGTGCTGCAGGCTAGGGAGAAGGACCTAGCAATCCACTCCCGAAAAAATCTGCCATTAAAAATCCTATGAATAGAAGAGAAGCACTGACAATAGTGTCGGGCATGGCACAGTGTTGGAGAGTGATTCTGTTGTCCATAGGATTGCTATGAGTTGGACCCAACTCAATGGCACCTAACAACAACTACTACTACTACTACTACTTTGAGGAGGCAACTCTTCCCCAGTCGCTCTTGAATGCTTTCCAGCTTGAGGGGCTCATTTTCCAGCACTGTATTTGACAGTGCTTCTCTGCTCTTCATAAGGGTTTCAATAGCTACTTATTTCAGGAATGGGCTTCTGGGTCCTTCTCCCTAGTCTGTCTTAGTCTGGAAGCTCAGCTCAACCCTATCTACCATGGGAGGCCCTTCTGGTATCTGAAATATTGGTGGCATAGCTTTCAGCATCACAGCAACACACAAGCCCCTATAGCATGACAAGCTGACAGACACATGAGGGAAACAAAGAGTAGCCCCTCCTTTATCCATAGGCAGTCATTCTAAGACCCCCAGTGGATGCGTGAAATTGCTTATAGTACTGAACCTTGCATGTGCTATGTATTGTTCCTATACATACACACCTATGGTAAAGTTTAACTTATAAATTCGGCACACTAAGATTAACAGCAACTAATAAAATAAAACAACTATAACACCGGGCTGTAACAAAAGTTATGTGAATATGGTCCCTCTCTCATAAGTTTTGCAGTTAGATGTGAAACAATAAAACTAGCATGAATTTCCTTTTTCTTCACAATTTTACAAAGAGGAGATTTATTCTTACTGTAGATCTCAGCAACTTCACCAGGCAATTTTTTTCTTTATTAAGTTGAGAAATTAGACCTTTCCACGTAAGGAAGTTCTTTACAACTTCTCCTTGGCATATCCAAATTGTCAGCATCACTACTATTGTGCTTTGGGGCCATTATTAAGTAAAATGAGGAGCACTTGAACATAAACACTCTGATATAACCAGATATCCAAGAAAGTGACTAAGTGACTAATACACAGGTATTGTATGGTGTGATAAGCCATGCTAAGAGAGAGAGTGCAGGACCTCAGGAGAGTTCATCATGCTACTCAGAATGGCACACCATTTAAAACTTACTAATTATTTCTGGAATTTTCCATTGAGTGTTTTTTGGACTACAGTTCTCAGGAAGCTGAAACCACAAAGCTCAAAACTGCAAATAAGGTGGGGCAACTGTGTGCTATGTTTAATTCTTATAATAAACCCATAAGACAGGTATTCCCTCGATCTACTCAGGCTGTCATAAAGAAGTGCCACACCCTGGAGGGCCTAAACAGCAGAAATGCATTTTCTTACAGTTCTGGAGTCAAGAAGGCTAAGATCAATAGGACAGAAAATTCAGTTCTGGCAAGTCCTACCTTCTTGGCTCATAGAGGGTCACCTTCTCTCTGTTTTCACCTGGCCCTTCCTCTGTGTGCGCACAAAGAAAAGTCTCTGATGTCTCTTCTTCTAAGGACACTAGTCCTGTTGGATTAGGGCCCCATCCTTATGACATCATTTAATCTTAATTACCTCTTTAGAGGCCCTATCTCCAAAAACACTGATATAGGGGTTTAGGCTTTCTACATATGAATGGAGGGGATACAATATAGTCCATAACAGGTCTTACCTGAATACTGAAGAAGAGAACATCAAAAGACTTGTTCAAGGTCTAAATAAAGGCTTTATACTTTCCCCTCTTTCTCACAGTATTGTTGTTGTTGCCAGGTGCTGTCAAATCAGGTCAGACTCACAGTAACCCTATGTACAACAGAACAAAACACTCCCCCACACTGTGCCATGCCTGGCACTATGTCAGTGTTTCTCTGCTATTCATAGGGTTTTCAATGGCTGATTGTTTCAGGATTGCTTCAGGAGTGGATTGCCAAGTCCTTCTCCCACTTTTGCGGTGCTGGGGATCTAACTCAGGGCCTCAGAGAGCACAGAGCAGCACTCTACCAACTGGGCTAAACCCCAGCCCTTGTGTGTAGAAGGAAATATCAAATCCTTAGAAATCCAAGCCTGCAAAGTACTGTGAGAAAAGTATGTGGGCGTCATAGTTTGTAGAGATGAACAAATGTGAGAGAAGCCAGTGTGGCTGTCCAAAGGTCAGTCTTGAACCAGACACTGGAGTAGCCCAGATACGCCCACTGGTTCCTCTCTGAGTTCCAGCTGTGACTGTGACTGGGACCTCACTGCTTCTCATCACTCTGGATCCTGGGTTCAGGTACTGACTCTGGAACTACTTCCTGAGTACTGACAAAGACTTCCTTCTTGTCATAATTTGAGTCTGCCTCCTTTGAACCTTCTTCTCAACTAGGCCTCATGCTTGGCCTACTGAGCCCAGTTTTAACAATGAATTCCTGCTAAACCTGGTTGTTTTGAATCCCCGCACATGATGTCCAATCAAGCTCATCTTCCTCCACCTCTAATATCTAATCACATGCCTCTGAGGAATTTCCTACTCACCCCGCCACCTTGACCATTGGCTGTAAATCCCCACTCATTCCTGTTGTGTTTGGAGTTAAGTTCAACATTTCTCAATAATCTTAGCTCTACTGGAATATTCTTAAGCAAAGTCCTCCTTGCCATTTTTAATAAGAGTCAGAATAATTTTGTCTTTAATAGTTTATTAGGGACAAAACCACACCTCACTATATATATATATATATATATATATATATATATATATATATATATGTGAATATATATATGTGAATATATATATGTGAATATATATATATATATGAATATATATATGTGAATATATATATGTGAATATATATATATGTGAATATATATATATATGTGAATATATATATATATATATATATATATATATATT
>VMDO01001538.1:17685-114102 GCA_007922755.1 Pedetes capensis | reverse complement strand
ACCCATTGTGGTTCAACCCATACTCTGTCAAGAGGCAAGTGAGCTGGGTAAGGATAAAGAGCCCCAAGGACCAGCCACAGAGAAAACCTAAAAAGCAACCAGAGGACTATGAAAAGTGACAGGTGGGCTGCATTAAGAATGCAGGTATAGTGGAGGGTTGTTATGGTTTGAATATGAAATACTCCCCACAGGCTCATGTACTTGGGGCTTGTAGCCAGCTGAGGGGTTTTGAGAAAGTGATTGTATCCTGAGGGTGGTGACCTATCATTGGATTAATCCCTTGATGGACTGGTAATATGATGGCATTTGGGGGAGGTGGTAAAAGTAGAAAGTGGAGCATAGTTGGAGGAAATGGGTCAGTAGAGCCTGGGCTATGATGAATAGCCTCTGCCATAGGCTCCTCCCGCCATGATATTCTGCCTCACTATGGGCCCAGAATCAACAGAGCCAAAGACTGAGAAGCTGTGCACAAAGGAAATATTTCTTCCTCATGAGTTGTTTCTGGCATTCTGTCACAGTGACAAGAGAGCTAACACAAAGGTAAAGGGAAGGAAACAAGGGGTCTAGCAAGCATGTCAAACTCAACTGAAGCACCCTTAACTCATCACTTTGGCCCACTCCAGGGGCAAAAGGCCCCAACTTTGATGGTCACAAAGTCCTTGGGTCCCCAGGCCAGCATTTGAAAGAGATAAAAATTCTAGATGATTTCCCAGCCTGGCTTTGCTACTCTTTGCTGTGTGACATCAGGCCTCTCTGATCCTCAATCTTTCCATGTGTGAAATGAGCCATGTGTGTAACATCGGCTCCCTCACAGGGGCAAGGTGAGAATGTATGTGGAAGAATTTTCTTTGCTTTTTTAATAGTGCTTGATATTTATTGAAAAGAGTGCAAATTCTCTTTCCAGGTGGCATGAAGGAGTCTGGTTGTTTATTTGCTTGTCTGTTTTGCCTCTATTGTGTTTTGTCTATATGTTCACATCTGTGGGACTGTTCAAATTTTGAAAGCAAAGTGACAACTGTGCAAAACTGGAGCAAAGGAGAAAAGAAATGTTACCACTTGACTGTTAGTACTCCAGGCACCTGCAGCATGTTGACGGGGCAGATGATTTTAGGAAGTCAGGCACCAACCAGGCTGAAAATCTGGCCTCTTCAGGGGTCAGTGAACTAACCACATCATCATCGAAGAAGAGGTAGCTAATTCAGACATCTTCCAGGTTTGGCCCTATCTCTGAAGGCAGTGGTCTGTCAGTAAGATGGAGTGGGGTAGGGTAGGTCTCTGAGCAGATGTAGGCCTGGCAGCCAGGAAGAGGCAGTAGCAGAGCCATGGGTGGTCTTCCCAATTTGTAACAGGGGCCTGGACTGAGCTAAGGCTCAGGATACAGTGCAAATTTGTAGAGGAAGAGTCCTGAGGCTGGCCTGGATAGGCAGCAATGTGCTTCAGAGCAATGCCCCAGAGCCATGGCAGGTAACTGGAGTGTTACTCTTGCAAAAGACAAGCACTATTGCGCTGCAGTCTCTGAGGTCACGAGTTCAATGCCCAGCACCACACAAATGGGAGAAGGACCTGGCAATCCACTCCTGAGGCAATCCTGAAACAGTCAGCCATTGAAAACCCCATGACGGTCGCTATGGGTCGGATACCAACTCGACAGCACCTAACAACAACAACAAATGGGAGAGTGAAGGAGAAAATGGGAGGGTAGGGGGGAAAGGAAGGGGACCAAAAGGGTGAATAGGATTGGGAGGCAGAATGTAGGGCCCTCCCTGCAAGGCCCAAGGATCTCCTGGCCTAGCAACCAATCCTCACTGCCATCCTAGCCAAAACACTACTTCATTCCATTAAGGATATTGCAAATGTCTTTAAAACACACCTGTTATTCCTGGTAGAAGATAAGTATCCTCAGCACCCATTTTCCAAACCATCTTTTAATCATTGTGACACTGAGATTATATTTTTATGTCTAGTTTTTTTGTTTTGTTTTGTTTTTGCCAAACTGTGTTCCATGAAATGTTAACAATAGTACTAAGAGATTGTTGTTGTTGTTAGGTGCCATGGAGTATCTGACTCATAGCGATCCTCATAGGGTTTTCAATGGCAGATTGTTTCGGGATTGCCTTGGGAGTGGATTGCCATATCCTTCTCCCATTTTTCTGGTGCTGGGAATCGAACTCAGGACCTCAGAGACTGCAGCGCAGCCCTCTACCAACTGAGCTAAATCCCAGCCCCCACTGAGAGATTAGAGGTGCTCAATTAACAAAATGTTTCTGTGGCCAAATATATTTGAGAAATAATGCAGAAGAGCAATATATTCATGAGCACAGATAAGAGTCAGAGAGAAAGCTGGGAGTCATGGCACAGTCCTGTAATCCCAGCACTCAGAAGGCAGAGGCAGGAGGATCACCACAAGTTCAAGGCCAGACTAGACTACATAGCAAGTTCTGGGTCTGCCTGGACACCACAGAAAGCCTCTGTCTCAAAAAGCCAAAAATAAATAAGTAGAGAATCAGAGAGAGCTGAGTTAGAGGTCAGGCTCTGCCAAATATTAGCTGTGGGGCTAGAGCAAGTAATAGCATTGTTTCCTCACCTGTAAATAGGGAATCAGGAAATACCTGCTTCATAAGGTTGTTGTGAGGATTGCTGTTAGGAGCTAACAAACGTAAGGTGGTTAGCATGTACCTCATGCAAAGAAAACCCTCAATAAATGTGAACTCTGGCTGGCATTGTGGAAAGTTAAATAATTGTTAACTTCTTAAAGTTGAACCTATAAGTCGTTTGGAAGTGAGATCAACTTTTTTTAAAGAAAATACCTTTATAAACCACTTGGAAGAATGGGCAGAAGTGAGATTCCAGAGTTATAAGACATCAATAACCAAGACCAAAACCTGGAAACCAAGTTGGTAAAGGCAGAGGCCCAGATAGCCAAGCTCCCCAGCCCCTGGATTGCAGACCAATCCCAGGCTATGGCCTGTTAGGAAGCAGGCAGCACAAAAGGAGGTGACTAGCATATGAGTGAGCAGGGAAGACTTATCTGCGCTCACAGCCATTCCTCATCGCTTGATTCACCCCCAAATCATCCCATCCCACCTCTGTGGAAAACTGTCTTCCATGAAACCAGTCCCCAAAAAGGTTGAAGACCACAGCCATAGAGGGCACTTGTCCAGTCAGTGGCTGAGAAACCACAGTGAGTGGTTTCTCACTGTGGCTGCAGTTAAAACAAATAGGCTCTGGTCACAGAGGTAGGGTCTCAGCTCAGAGTCTTCTCTCTTCTCAGCAATACTCCACCCCCTCACACTCATACACACACACACACACACACATACACTCACGTATAAGTCCCTTTTCAGGAAGAAAGCTACAAGCTCCAATTGATTAGAAATCCTATTAATCGAGTTTTCTTACTTCCTTTTACTCTCTGAACTTTAAGAGAACATAGTCCTGTAAGCCTGCAGCCGTAGCCCTGTGGCATCTGATCCTGTGAGATCTCAGAAGCTAAGCAGGATCGGGCCTGGTTAGTACTTGGATGGGAGACCGCCTGAGAACACCAGGTGCTGCAGGCTTGGGAGACAGACCTGGAAATCCACTCCCAAAAATCAATCTGCCACTGAGAACCCTATGAGAAGCACTGACAATAGTGTTTCACCTATTGTATGTAGGGTCAGTACAAGTGGGACACTGACTCCATGGCACCTAACAACAACAGCATTCCTGCAAAGTTTAAATTAGTGGCAATGAGATGCGGTACCTTTTTAACCAGGTCAGGGGCACTTTTTAAGAAAATGTGGAAGGCTCCATGCAGTCATTCTGAGCTCCAGGCAGCCTTCCCTGGCCTCCCCTAGGTCAGGCACCCCTCTTCTGAGCCCCCAGAGCACCTGCTTCATACCTGTGAGGCAGAATGCATTGCCAAGAGCAGAAATTATCCAAGAGTTCGTGTTTGTTGCCTCCCCAGGCGTCCAGCTCTAGGCGTGCAGGGGCCTGACCTGCTCCTCTAGCCGTTCCCAGCACCTCTGTCCACAGCAGGCGGGCAGGACAGCTGTCCTCACCGGGCTGCCCCCTGGCACCAATGGATCTGTGCCTGCATTTGGACATCTTCCTGGGAGAAGAACCCTCACTTGGTGAGGGAGGTATGAGGGTCTGAAGTGCAGAGCAGCATTCTTATCACACCCCAGAAATCCCCTGGTCAGGGGCTTTGGGAGTGATGCCCAGTGTGTAAATGTCCAGGATCAGGTCCTGCTAACAATGCCACGGTGCCACCTGTCAAAGCTCCACTAGCAGCAGAGGTCTCTTTTGTTAGTCACTTCGATGCATTAAGCTATCAGGAATCTGCCAAAGTTTGATTCGGCTGGTGGAGGAAGAGTGTTTTCAACTGGTAGGCATCATGAAACTTTTCATGTTAAAAAATAAATGAAGTCATTATAATCTGGAAAGCCAGAACTGAAAGGAAGAAAGCTAGGGCAACGATGGGGACGCATCCCAGTCTTCAAGTCCAAGACTCAGGCTCCCAACAGGCTCCTGCCACTTCCTTCCAGATGTGTGAGGGCCTCAGGCAAGGCAGCCCCCGCTCTCAGGTCCTCACCTGCAAAGAGAGATCCTAATGCCCCCCAAACCTGGACAGACCACCAGGCAGCGCTCAGAGGACAGGCATGATTGGGCAGCAGAGGGAGGACACTGTGAGGTCACAGAAAAGAGGAGAGGGCGGAAGCTGGAAAGAGGCACTAATGAAACCAGTTCCCCTACTACTTCAGGATTGGAAACGCCCAGTGAGACAGAACAGAAAACAGAAGGAAGGAACCCTTCTTGGTCAAGGTCAGGAGGCCAGGATGGGCTCCTACGTCACAGCTGTAACAAACATCTGGAGATTTAGGATAAATCCCAGGGCTGACTCTACTGACAACTCTGCCCTGGGCTCATCTCTCCCGGAGTTTTGTTTTTTTAAGATCCAAGGCCTCACATACACTTGGCAGGTGCTCCACCACAGAGCTACATCCCCAGCCCATCCTGCCTGGATTTTGCCCTTAGCTGGTTCATGTGTAAGACATGAAGCCAGGATCCGCGCACAGTTTGAGCTGCCTGTTCTTTGTCAATGTCTCTGAACTCCCTCTCCAACTACACCCCACCCCCAAGTTCTACCTCATTATACATTTATGCCTTTAAAACATGTTTATTGAGTGAGCTTCATGCAACAGGATATAAGTTTTAAAACTTTTTTTTTCTTTTTTCTTTGTCGCTTCACCCCCACTTTCTAGATTTGCCCTGCATCCCTTTGGCTGATTTTCTAGCCACTCTTAGCCATTAAGCAAAGAAGCCGTTTGTCTTGGCCTTTAACAGACCCATCAACATAATGCTCAGTACTTCACCTGACCTAATCCTTCCCCCTTCTCGGTCTCCTCTGTGGGCTTGGAAACTCAGGATACCAAGAAGGAGGGCATGGACCTCACCATTTTTCCTGCTCCGCCTCCTTTTGCCAGCTGCAAATTCTCAAGCCTCAAGCTTGAGAGAGAAGGAACTGGCAGAAAGGACACAGTCCTTCATGGCCCTTACTGTCATAACACAGCCTGGGGCGCCCTCTGCATTTGGTGAATTTCAAACTCTTTCCTCTAGGGCTGCACTTTGGCATGTCACAGTTTGAGTTTATGGACACCAGGGGGCAGTAAAGGCTGTTTTCCTTGCAAGAAACCCCTACTAATCTGATTTGAGAGGGCCATATGATTCCTTTAAGACATAGTTAAATTATGTTTTCCCTCAATTTCAAATTAAAACAAAGAAACCAAACACTTAAAACCACAAACATGTCAACTTAAATAGCATAAGTTAAATATAATTTAAAGATAATATCCTAGGAAACAAACTTAAAAGAAAACCTCCCACGTAGTTAAATAATTATATAATTATGTAACTTACTAATTATCCTCCTTCCCCAAATTACCACATCCATTGGTTTTGACTATATGCCAGCTGGAAACTTTAGCATTTCAAAACTTAAATGCAGTGTTATTTTATCTTCACCAACACCCCTGTTGTTGTTGTTGTTGTTGTTGTTGTTGTTGTTGTTGTTAGATGCCTTCTGGTCAGGTCTGAATCATAGCAACTCTCATAGGGTTTTCAATGACAAATTTTTTCAGGATTGTACTGGGAGTGGGTTGCCAGATCCTTCTCTCATTTTGGTGCTACTGAGGATTGAACCCAGGGCCAACTGAGCTAAACCCCAGACACCACCACACCCCTGTAAGATATTTACTTATATCATAAACAAACACACACACACACACACACACACACACACACACACACACACACACACACACACGCATACACACACATACCCATTTACAGTTGCCAGGTAAAGCATAGGATACATAGTCAAATTTGAATTTTAGATACATAACAAATAATAGTTTAGTATATATCCCATGTAACATTCAGAACATACTTATTGCATGGTATGTAAATAAATTTCATGGAGCTTATTTGTACTAGAGCCTGCAGCTGTAGCCCTGTGTCATCTGATCCCGTCAGATCTCAGAAGCTAAGCAGGGTTGGACCTGGTTAGTACTTGGATGGGAGACCGCCTGGGAACATCAGGTGCCATAGGCTTGGGAGACAGACCCGGCAACCCACTCCCAAAAATCAATCCACCATTGAAAACCCTATGAACAGCAGAGAAGCACTGACAATACTGTTTCCCCTGTTGTATGTAGGGTCACTATAAGTCAGATACCGACTCGAAGGCACCTAACAACAACTTTTATATTAGAAAAAATTTTTATCTGAAACTCAAATTTACCTGGGTATCCTGTATTTTTAGTTGCTAAATTTGACAACTGTCTGATCCCCATTTTACGGATAAGAAAACTGAGCCTCCCAAAAAATAAGTAACTTGACCAAAGCAAACAGCTGGTAAGCAGTGTCCTTAAGCTCTGAATCCCAGATTCTTGGAAACTCACTGTCTCCACAACATGTTGCCCCCTTCCTTGCTGTCCAGGGAGTTCTCATTTGACAGCTGCTCCCATTCTCTGGTAAAATAATAACCCTTGTCACAGTTCCCAGCTAACAGAAGAAAAGCTATTCTTCCTGGCCAAAGATTCACTAAAAGGTGAGGTCCCATTATTCATTTTCTCCTTGCTAGTTTCTCTCTTTTAGAAAGACAGTGAAAATCTCCTTTACCTTTTTCTTTTGTTTTTAACACTGACAGTAATGTTTCTAGAACTCTTTTAAGGCTTCCTCTTGTAAACTGAAATTTAAATACAACAAGTCCATCCCAACTTGTTCTTCTGGCTTAAATTACCTAAAACACAATACAGTAATTTAAACCTAACATAAAGAGGAAACCAGACAAAACTGTCATGCCCTTGCACTATAAAGATATCAAACATTTAGTACTCTTTATGTAGCCCTATCTTCCAACTTCTATTACAGCACAGGATTTATTGTCCTAAGGTGGGACTGTAACAGGATAGTCTCCACTCCCCCTATCCATGGTCAAGAATAGTCCTTAGCAGGAAAAAAAAAAAAGGGCAACAAAGGAATGTTTAAAGGAGGTTATATAAGTAAAGTATTTATAATAGTCCCTGGCAAATGGCAAGTGTTCAGTAGATATGAGCTAGTGTTACCATTATTATTCACACCTAGAAATGTTTTTCAAGGATCAGATCAGGAAGTATCTTTGTAACTAAGGAGCCATCAACAGTACAGAACATGAGAGTCAGGAAAGACAGCAGAGAGAAAATAGAGAAAGTGCCCTCATTCGTTCAACAACCCCATAGTGAGTGAGTGCTGTGTGGCCATCTTGAAGGGCTGGGGAACCTGATGTAGTACTGTATCATCACTATGCAATGGGACAGTGATGACCACAGCAGCATGGGCACAAAGAGGGGACTAACTTAGGCCAGTCTAGCAAGCAGAAAGAGATCAGGGGAATTTCCTAGAGTGACACAGACACCGACTCTTCCTGGGCCAGTAGCTGCTGACCAGGCTAAGAAGATGGCACATTCCAAGGTAAAAGAGCAACTAAGAAACAATGGTGCAGACATAAAGCAACGAAGTATGTGCAGAGGAGGTGGAAATTATTCATTTCTCCTCCCCCTTGGAAAACCAGGCAGACACCAAGCAATCTATAGTTTCTGGAATAATGGAACACTCACCTGTGGCTCTGTGCAGAAGGAAGAACCAACAGAAAACTTCTCTGATCTTCAGCAAACAGCATGGCAGACACCACATGACGAGAAAGTTGTTGACGTGGAGGAAGGAGGTTTATCAGCTTCATATACACTGAAGATGTCATGTACTGTATCTTAATTAACTTAATTAATATCACTTGCAACCCAAAGAGTTCTAACCAATATATGGGGCTTTTGCATTAATCTTCAAAACCACCCTAAAACACAGATCTTATTATTTCCATGTTACATTTGAGAAAACTGATTTTCAAAGCAATTAATTTTTCTCGACATCACATAGCCAATAACAAGAAGTACAGGAATCAAACTTCGCTGTTATTCTATCTCCCTCTCCTTTCTACCTCTTTAATTAAAGCTCAGCCATCAAAACCTTGAATCCTACCTCTTCTGCAAAACTTTCCCTGGCCTCCCCCACAACACATGACATAGAGCCTTTCATATTCCAGGTACTCAATTGGATGGTTGGTGGTGGTGATTAGGGGGCAGTTGTCAACCTGGCTGGTGACCACTGGGCAAAGGAGCCACAGTAGACTGAACTCAGGGAAGGAATCCTTTAAGAAGGGTGAGGTTTTGAGCCAGGTCTTGAAGAAATTGGCAGCTATGAATTGGTGGAAGTGTGGAGGGAGGAAGGAGGATATCCCACGGGTGATGGAGAAGAAACAATTTGTACAAAGGCACAGAGGCAAAGTAAAATAAAACTATGCCTACCTTCCATGTCTTCAGCTTTACTATTGTCATGTGTCACTGCCATGGCCATTTCTAACCATATTGTCTGACAAGGTCTGTATATGGGGAAGAGGGGTTCAATGAACTCATCTTCCAAGAAATGGATGGGGATGGGGAAAAGGAATATGTGCTTTTTCCCTTCTGGGAATAGGATTACTGCTTCTAATTATTATGTACATAATTACTTCATGTTTAGGATTAATGCTCATAACTAATATTGTATTAAATTCTAATGGAACAGATGCTGAAAGAATGACACAACATGGGGAATTTGTAATGAATCAGAGGTAACAACCACCAGTTGTAAGGGTTGTGTGGACAATATTCTAGTTAAAGCTGGTCAGCAATATCCACCCTGGAACTCAAGCATTAAGCAATTTATGCTCCAGTTGCAGCAAGCCGAGTTATTAACCCCTACATGCACTGAAGTGCCCCCCCACCCCCACCACCCCCCCCCCGTGGTAGCTAAGGTTTACAAGGAAAGTATAGAACAATCAAAAAAATACATAGGCCTGTTCCCATGATGCAAGGGCCTCCTTATGTTGTTTATCTAATTAGAGAAAGATTATGGTATCCACTCGGGTCCAAGGTATGCAGAGAGTACCTGATCCTCCCCTACCACACACTAGAGCATATAATGAAGATGGTATCAGGATGGTGAATAAGGAAGGAGTACATGTTCCATACAACGGTTTGATGTTCATGAAATGCTTAGCAAGATCAGGGACACCATGATGCATTAAGTCCTAGAACAATAGGAAAGCCATTCTACGGGGTATCAATAGATATTATAAAAATGGTGCCCACTTAAAATTATAGCTCTTAGGTTTTAAATTCTTAAAGTAGATTGTCTAGCTCTTGCTTAAAATAAAACACTTGGGCAATTAACCCAGAACAATGAAAAGTTCATGCTGACCTTTCTAAGGAAACTGCTGTTTTATCATAATCGTTCATCTGAGTGACTCTTAGCACATTCTACTCTTGTAACTATAAAGCATAATGGTTAACTAAAAAAGAAAGTATAAAAATTCTTGCTTGTTTTTCAATAAATGGAACAGAATCACACTGCCTCTGAGTTGCTGTGTTTCTGTCTCCCATCGCCGACTCTGCCCGCCTTCAGGGTACCCTGGATCCTGCGGCAGCTGGACTGCGGCATGTCACTTAGTGGCAGGATACATTCTGAGACCTTTGTTGTCAGGCAATGCTGTTGTGCAAACGTCATACAGTGGACTTACAGAAACTTACACAGATGGTATACTTAGGTCACTTAAAGCAGCCACTTGATGCCATCAAGAGACTTGGTAAACATGAGATGTATAAGGCTGCTGTTGGCATAACATGGCATAAAGGTTTACAGTAAACTTTCCTTTAAGTACGAAGAGTGCACTCTAAAACAATGATTTAAAAGTGCTATCTAGTAAATACTTAAGTCAGTAACATAGTGTTTATTAGCATTATGAAGTATACATAATTATATGTGCCATACTGCCACAGGACTGGCAGCCCAGTAGATTTGTTTATATTAACATCACCAGTGACACATGAGCACGTGTTTCATGCTGACCTCATGATGGCTACCATCATGAGGACATCATGATGGCTACCTCATGATGGCTAACCATTATAATCTTATGGGACCACCACTGTATATGCGGTACATCTTTAACCAAACATGGTTATGTGGCTTGTGGCCATATTTTTTGACAAGTCCTTTATAATTAGAACATCTTGGCCCAGTTATGCTGGCATAACAAAATATCTGAGATTGGGTAGTTTATAAACAATAGAAATTTAGTTCTCACTGATTTAAGGGGTGACAAGGGCCTAAGGTGAAAACCAGCAGGTTTGGTGGCTGGTGAGGACCTAGTCTCTACTCCTGAAAAGGTGCTCTGAACACCGTGTCCTCACATGGCCCAAGAGCAAAAGGGAATAAGTCCATTCCCTCAAACCCTTTTGTAAGAACCTTAGTCCAGTCCTTGAGGGTTTCCACCCTGTAACTCAATCACCCCCTAAAGGGTCCATCTCTTAATGCTATTGTGTTGGTGATCAAGTTTCAACATATGAATTTTGGAGAACACATTCAGGCCATAGCAGAGAGAAATAGATAATTCTGTCAAATTATGTCTTCTCTGTGCTTTCTTCTTTATGCCAAATATATATATATACATTGAGTGTCTCCTGTTGGTGAGGTTCCCATGGGAGGCACAAAGATGAATCAGTCACAGATCTCTTCCATCACAGACCACATTGTCATGAGGACAGGAAGACCATACGTAAGTGCCTATAATGAAAGGTACAAAATAGAAACAGCCATGACCAAGGTATAGGGGACTACTAGTGCTCATTAGAATAATACCTGACTTCCAGGTGGGAATCTTTGCAATGGCTTCTTGGAAGCCATTGTGTTACTTCCCAGGATTAGATTTTCAAGTATTAAGATGGGTTCCAGACCATTCCAGGCAGAGAAAATCATGGAAAAGGTCATAAATGTGGACAGGTTCAAGGTCCAGCAAAGAACACTGAGGAATTTGGTTTATTACAACATGGATATATAAAGAAAAGAGTGGGAAGTTAAGTTATATTGTTGTTGCTAGGTGCCAGTCGAATCTGGTCTGACTCATAGCAACCCTATGTACAAGAGAATAAAACACTCCCAACACGGTGCCATACTTACCATCTTTTTTTGTTTAAGCCCATTATTGCAGCCACTGTGTCAATCTATCTAGTTGAGGGTCTTCCTTTTTTTCATTGACCTGTCCCTTTTCCAAACATGATGTCCTTCTCCAGGGATTGGTCCCTCCTGACAACATGTCCAAAATACACAGTCTAGCCATCCTAGCTTCCAAACATGAATGAATACAAATCATAGTGTGGAAAGAATATAGAAGTTTAATTTGGTTTGTTTTTTGTGTTTGATTGGTTGGTTGGTTTTCTGAAACAGGGTCTCACCAAGTGGCCCAAACTGGCCTCAAACTCCTGATCTTCCTGCCACGGGCTACTAAGTGCTGGGATGATAGTCATGTACCACCACTCCCAGCAGGAATATGGAACTTTGGATTCTTGAAATAGAATTCCAATTCTGCTACTGACTGCCTTTGTGACTTTGGGTAATTTGTTTAAATTTTCGGAGCCTCAGTTGCCTCATCTATAAAATGATATCAGACAGTGGATTTTTAGGCATGCAGTAATATGATGTCCCTTCAATCAGAAATTATTTAAATATTTCTGCAATTTTTAAAAGAATTTTTGTTGGTTTGCTTGTTTGTTTGTTTTTGTGGTACTGGAGGGGAGGGATGTTGAACCCAGGGCCTCACACATACTTTGCAAGTGCTCTAACACTGGGCTGCACCCTCAGCCCATTTTTTATTTTTTATCTTGAAACAGCACCTTGTTAAGTTACACAGGCTGTCTCTGGCATCAAACCTATGATCCTTCTGCCTCCACCTCCCGAGTCACTGGGATTACAGGCATGTGCCACTGTGCCTGACCATATTTCTGCAGTTTTTAAGAAGAAGTTTAAAGATGAAGCCAGGTAGCAATCCCTAGGCTTTACTATCCCAATCAGTTTCAATATTCTATCCAGCCAAACATCACCTGATAGTCAATCTGAGTCCTCTCCTTTCTTTGAACTGGGTACAGAACACTTCATCAACAGTTCGTGGTGAATTTGATTTCTAATGGTGTCTTGCTATCTCTTATAGGTGATGACTTTGAACCTCTTCTGCCTCTGCTCTGCCACTTGGCTCAACTTAGCTCAGCATGGTTATGAGGACTAATGGGATTTACGTATGTGGAATGTTCCATTAAAGTGACTCTCATTACCACTGACAGGGGAGTATTAACTGGAGCCATGGAGACTGGGTAGGGGTAACATGGGAAGACTATTTCATAACCCAAGAAAAGAATCTGAGGTTCTAAAATAAGAGAATGGCACTGGGAAGGGGGAAGAAAGGATCAATTGTAGAGCTCTCCTGGAAATTGGATCCCTAGGACTTAGCAAGTTATTGAGGTGTGTGAGAATGGAAAGGAGGAGATTGTAATCTGGCTTTAGGAGGATTAGCACACCTACTGAAGAGGAGAAGAGCAGGTTTGGAAGGGAAGCCAGTTCATGCATCTGGGACACACTCAGCTTGAGGAGACCATCACAGGGCAACTAGACAGAAGAAGGCACCAGGCAGTTAGAAATTCAGTCTGCTCAAGAAAGAAGTGAGAAAAAGTAAATGCCTAATGCACCCACAGCCTCTGGGTCCCCGTTGGCTCAGTGAACTGTCCACAAAAGGCCAGCCCTGGAGACTGTCACCAAATCATGGACTGTTCTCATAGTCTACACAATTTTGTTCTCCTGTCTGTTAAAACTAATTATTTGTAAATCTCTTAAGTTTTCCATGTGGTAGGCAGAGTAATGGTGCCCTAAAGATGTTCATGTCCAAATCCGCAAAATTTGTGAATGCTCTACTCCATCCCCCTGGCACTTGGAAACAAGAGCTCAAAGAAGAGCTGATCCTCAAAAACCTCAGACCCAGTACTGAGCACAGGTATGCCACAGCCTCTAACAGGGTGAGGAAGACCATGTGCCTCCTTCACTGGGAATCACGGCATCCAGTACAGGGCCTGGCACATAGTGAAGACTTTATAAATGTTTGGGAAGGGAGGATGGGAGTTGATTTAATGGGTTTAGTTTTTAAGGGCATGTATTAAAAAGAAGCTTTTGCAATCTCCTCTATCCTCCTCCTCTATTCTTGTTGCAGAAGGAAAATTCCCCTTAAAAGAGAACGTAACTACCATGACCCCTTAACGTAACTGCACCACCACAGGGGTGGAGTCTCCCTGTTTCAGCAAGAGCTTTCTGCTGAGGAACTGGGCGGAAGCTGTCAGCTGCTTATTTGTAAGGCAAGCCCTATAATTAGACAGCTACTCCTCACCAGCCCACTTAAGTGATATGCTTCATCTTTAACCTTTATCACAGTCCTTGAGATAAAGGGTGGAGAGCTTCACCCACAGCTGCTGAGTCAAACCTCTGTCACTCCGCCCTTCCTGCTCCTGGGCCCTTTCAGCTGCGGAGGCCACTGCTCACGTGGTCCCAGAGTCCCAGGACACAGGGGTTGCTGTGGAATCTTATATGCAGCACACTGAGAAAGACCAGTTGTATGGAGTTTGGGTTTGATCGGTCTTTATATCCCAGGCCAGGCATCTAAATTACGCAAATATATTCCATTTCATCATGAGTGTGCAGAATTCACAGCTGCTTTCTTCGCTCCTTCGGGTTGCTTGCTGATCTCTTTAAAATTTGCATGTGTAGTGTAAATAACATTTTTTTCTTTTCTCTTATTTTTTTTTTTTTAACAGTACTAGGGATTGGACTCAGGGCCTTGTGCTTCCATGCTTTACAAGTACTGTACCACTGAGTTGCACCCCCAGCCCATTTTTTACTTTTTTTTTATTTTGAGACAGGGTCTCACTAAGGTATACATGCTGCCTCTGGTCTCAAACTTGTGATCCTCCTGCTTCTACTTCCCGAGTCATTGGGATAATAAATTTTATAAAGTTTTCCACTTCCTCTGTATCAAATGAAGATGTTACAAACTTATAGCCTAGTTACAAAAGCGAAAGCTTAATAGCCTTATGGGTTAGAAGGTGGGATAGCAAAGGAATGCTTTTAGCAAAGACAGGGACAAGTATCTATAGAGGAAGCAATGTAATGGGTTCATTGTATTTCCTTACTTTCCTTTTGTTGCTTGTTCTAAGAATTACCTTGGAATTCACATTCCATAACAACTTCTTTGAAAATATGTGTGCATGGCAGGTAGGGTCCCATTTCAATGCACAGGATACAATGGACAATGTCAACTCAAAACAACTCTTGCTCCAAAGGGAATAAGATCAGTTATTCTGAGCCAAATATGAGTGACCATGGCCCAGCAACACAGATTACGGTAGCCCTGAATATAACGTTCCACTGTGGAAGGGGTTACATAAACTTTCATAATCACAGGACAAAAGAAAGTCATAAGTAAATGCATTAACTAAACACACTGGTCAAGACATCAGGTAGGCAGGTTACAGCAAAATGGGGAAGCCTCTTCTAGAGGTTTCCAATGCTATTATATAACATTCTTCACTTTAGGGTTGGTGCAATCTGGTGGTCATGTATTCAAATGGAGCTTTTGGAATCTCCTCTATCCTTGTTGCAGAAGGAAAATTCCCCTTAAAAGAAAATGTAACTACCACGACCCCTTAAAGTAACTGCACCACCACAGAGATAGCGTCTCCATGTTTTAGCAAGAATTTTCTGCAGAGTCACAAAAAGGTTAGGTCAGAGAACTATAGAAACCCAAGATAAGTCTGGCTCTTGTTCTGTAATATTCCATCTCAACAACCATCTTGAAGTTCTAGTCAGTGAATCATTCTGCAGAATCTTTAACACAGATGTGGCTTCTTTGTTGTTGTTAGGTGCTGTTGAGTCAGGTCCAACTCATAGCAACCCTATGTAGGGTTTTCAATGGCTGATTGTTTCAGGATTGGTTTGAGAGAGGATTACTATGCCCTTCTCCCATTTTTACAGTGCTGGGGATCAAACCCAGGGCCTCAGAGAGCTCAGAGCAGCGCTCTACCAAATGAGATAAACCCTAGCTCCACGGCTTCTTTGGAGAACTTTAGTTCCCAAGAGAGTTGTTCACTGCAGGAATTAGTCATATTTATATGTACACATAATTGTGTTAGGTGGCACATACAATTCCAACAATTATATAACTTGTGTTATGTGTGTCAGGGGCTGTATACTTAGTCCTAGACAAATCTGAAATAAGACACTTCCTCAGCATGCAAATGGCCCACGCAAACATCTTCGATTCGCCATCTCTCAAAGCCTCTGCTGGGGACACAGTCATTGGTAGTCAAGCCTAGGCATGTGTGGGAAGCCTTTTGTAAAACAAAGAATTCATTGTACCAGGGGCCGTGGCACACACCTGTAATCCCAGAAGCTTGCGAGGCGGAGGCAGGAGGATCACAAGTTTGAGACCAGAGGCAGTCTGCATAACTTAGCAAGACCCTGCCTCAAAAAGTAAAAAAAAAAAAAAATGGGCTGGGGGTGCAGCTCAGTGGTCCAGCACTTGCACGGCATGCAAGAGCGAGGCCCTGGATTCAACTACCAGTACCAAAAAAAAAAAAAAGAATTCAAGAATTCATTTAGAATGTGAATATGCATCCCCCAGAGGGGTAAATATGAATTTTGAATGTTCTCCTTTTATGTTAGCATTTCATAGAATGTGGTTCATCCAGGAATTGCCAAGTTATGTTTCAATTTTCCTCATAGCCATCTTCCAAAGAGCTAGCAAGCATATTATTTATATTGTTAAATTAATATTTTATCTTTACAAACTTAAAGTGAACGAATCACTGTAGTTAAGTCTTCAGCTTTCCTTGGAAAAATATTTTTACTTTGTGACTATTTTCTAATGCAATCGTTTCTTTAAGAAGATATGTCTGTTTCCTTAAATAATAACCTTCAGCTTTCAAATTTGAAATTACTGTGTTTCCTTAAATGTCTTTACCATCCATCTTCGAGTAAGTTGCTGGGCAGTGGCAGGCACTCTGACACAACAGGACAGGATTTGGTGGCTTTGCACAGAAGAGGAGGCATTCCCCGAGTATGGGGCCAGGCGCCTTGCTGGGCTCCAGCCACAGAAAGAAAACATTGCCTCTTTTTGCTTTCCACAGCCTTCAGCTGCCTCAGGAAACTGACCTCCACTGAGCTCTCTCCCCAGGTGGCAGGGAAATTAGCTGCTGAGAGATTCTTTTTTGCCAGTAGCGTTGCTTTCTGAATAAAGTGACTGCCAACAAACTGCTTTCCCATGCATTACCTTGGACACCGTCTTCCACTGGCAATATTCCATGATGAGGATGCCTGCACTATAGAGAGTTCAAGACTGGAACTTGATTTTGATGTGATAAAGCTTAGAGCTGGGTTTAGATGGCAGGCAAATGCATACTTCCACTTCCTGATGACCTGAGGCCATTCCCTAACCTTGGGGTGGCTCCAACTTTCACCATATTATTATTATTGTTATTAGGTGCCGTTGAGTCGGTATCCAACTCATAGCGACCCTCATAGGGTTTTCAATGGCTGACTGTTTTGGGATTGCCTTAGGGAGTGGATTGCCAGGCCCTTCTCCCATTTTTGGGGTGCTAGGAATTGAACACGGGACCTCAGAGATTGCAGCACAGCGCTCTACCAACTGAGCTAAATCCCAGTGCTTAACTTTCACCATAGAATGGGCTATATGATGTATAAAAAGCCTGCAGCCGTACAGAAGCTAAGCAGGGTCAGTCCTGGTTAGGCTTTGGATGGGAGACCTCCTGGGAACACCAGGTGCTGTAGGCTTGGGAGACGGACCCACAATCCACTCCCAAAAATCATCCACCATTAAAAACCCTATGAATAGCAGAGAAGCACTAATGATAGTGTTTTTCCTTTTGTACATAGCATCACTATGAGTGGAACACCAGCCCAACAGCACCTAGCAACAAATCATTTAATGGGTTTCATTTTCCTCTCATAAAATGGGTGACCTCATAGGAGAAAGAAGTGAGAAAATCTATATAAATTTACTGGGTAAACTGTAAAGCACTGTTTAAATATCAGTGCTTACTAATTAGCTTATGATCTAACTTACCATATTCTATTTCTCTGGGTGAGGAGGAGACAAGCCACCTGCTGTCTTTAGCTGGGGACAAACTGCCTGACCTCTGCTGCCTCCTTTGCAACCATGCCTGCTTCTGAAGCAACATGCTTCCTGCCTGCACTTGCACATTAGCTTAAGTGTGCAGCCTTCAAGAAGCAGACTTGCTCATTAGCTTAAGTGTACAGCCTTTAAGAAATTAGGCACTGTCTCTAAAGAAGAAAAAAAGAATCATAGCTCTCTGAAATTTTCAAAAAAGAGCAATATGACCCTCTGAGAATTTCAGACTCAATCCAAGATTTGTAGCAACACACTGTGTACACAGCAGAGCTACAGACATTTTTTGCCCATCTACCATGTGTCATACACCAAAAGGTTATGCTAGCAGAATAGAGACGTGTAAGGACAGTCCCTAACACTTTTTTGTTATAATCTTCTGCTTATAACAGGCCTAGAGTGTCCATAACGAACCAACATTCAGCAGAGGCCAGGAGGATATTCGAAGTAGTAATTGCATTTCCACCTTGGGCAGTGTTAGGACTGGGAGAGGGAGAGAATGTTACATGCAAATTGGGTGGAGTCGATGGAATACTTATACAATGATTAAAAAGTTTAACTGGCTCAAAGATCTGTTTGTGCAATCTATAAGGCTTTATAGCATGCTTTAAGTGAAAAAAAATTCATTCCATCTCTCTTTGTTCTCCCTTCGGTACCCTACATAGTCTTCTCTCCTTCGTTTTCATCAGAATTTATTCTTCTAGTTTTCAAATCCCAATAGCTCCACAGGCTTTTTTTTTTTAATCAATGCATCATAACTGTACATATTTGTGTGACAAAGTGTGATCATTTGATACATGTACACAATGTACAATGATCAAATCAGGATAGTTAGCATTTTCATCTCAAACATTTATTATTTCTTTGTGTTGAAGCATCAAACTCCTCTCTTCTAGTTTTTTGTAAAATATATAATAAATCGTGTAAACTGTAGTCACCCTACTGTGCTATAGAAGACTGCAACTTATTCCTCCTGTCTGATCATATTTTGGTACCCATTATTCAGCCTCCCTCTATGTTTCCTCCTTCTAGTCTCTAGTGACCACTGTTCTATTTTCTACTTCTATGTGATCAACTTTTTTAGCTTCCATATAGGAAGCAGCATTTGTTTTGCTGCACAGAGTGTTTTTGGTTTTTGTTTTGTTTTTTGGTGTTTTTTGTTTTGTTTGGGGTTTGGTTTTTTGTTTTTGTTTTTCAGTGCTTGGGGGTTTAACCTAAGGCCTCATGCATGTGAGGCAAGTACTTCACCATTGAGCTTCGACACCATGTCCCCCTCAATTTTCTTTAAAGTTTTATTTTGAAACAAGATCTCACTAAGTTGCACAGGCTGTTGTGAGTCTCAAATTCACCATCCTCCTGCTTTGGCCTCCTGGGTTGCTGGGATTATAGACACAGATCATTTTTAAACTGATTTTTGCTTCTCATCAAAAAAGTAATCAGATATAGGATTCTACAAATTCAGACAATAAAGCTGGTGCGGTGGCACATACCTGTAATTCTAGCACTTGGGAGGCTGAGACAGGAGGATCAAGAATTTGAGGTCAGCCTGGGCTACATAGTGAGAATCTATTTTTTAAAAAATCAGTATAAAAGATTACACAACTATAATTCTTCCTTCCATCCAAGAGCTTTTCTATACCCAAAGGAGCACTGGCAGTTTCCTATCTTGCAAATAGTATTTAGTTAATTAAAGTCATTAATTAGTTTAAAATTGTTTTTAGTTAGTAAACAATATAATGTGTTTCATTATGACATTTTCATGCATATATATCATTGTATTTTGTTCATAGAAAAACTAGTTGGAAAAAGCCTTCAAATTAAACTTAGTTTCAAACTTTAAAACTTAATTTTTAAAACTTTCAGATTCAAATTAAGACTGTTTTTCTATTTATAAATTCAATGTTAGCATAAAAATTAAAAATATTTTTGTTTTTTGATTAGTTTTCAAAAATTTTAAATTGTGTCTATAATATAAACCTTAATGTATCTGATCATCATGTTGTTGTTAGGTGCTGTCAAGTCGGGTCCAACTAACAGTGACCCTACATACAAATGAAACGCTCCCCAACATAGTGCCAGGCACTATGTTGGTGCTTCTCTGCTATGCCTCAGGTTTTCAATGTCTAATTGTTTTAGCATTGTTTCTAGAGTGGGCTGCCAGGTCCTGCTCCCATTTTTGCAGTGCTAGGGATTGAACCCAGGGCCTCAGAACATGTAGAGCAATGCTCTACAAACTGAGCTAAACCACAACCCCTGGCCATATTGTTGTTGTTGTTGTTGTTAGGTGCCATCGAGTCGGTATCCAACTCATAGCGACCCTCATAGGGTTTTCAATGGCTGACTGTTTCGGGATTGCCTTGAGAGTGGATTGCCAGGCCCTTCTCCCATTTTTGCGGTGCTGGGAATTGAACTCGGGACCTCAGACACTGCAGCGCAGCGCTCTACCAACTGGGCTAAATCCCAGCCCCTGACCATATTAGTCCCTTTTAATTCCAAACAAGGCAGTTGTAGAACTAGTTGTTGTCAGGTGACACTGAGTTGTGCCCAACTCATAGCGACCCTATGTGCAACAGGCAAAACACTATTATCAGTGCTTCTCTGCTATTCATTGGGTTTTCAGTGACTGATTGTTTCTTGGGAGTGGGTTGCTGGGTCCTTCTCCCAAGCCTACAGCACCTGAGGTTCCCAGGCAGTCTCCCATCCAAGTACTAACCAGGCCCAACCCTGCTTAACTTCCAAGATCTGACTGGATCGGGTGCCACAGGGATACGGATGCAGGCTTGTAGAAGTAGAGCACTGTCAAAGAACTTGACCAACTCCTGAGAATCTAAAAAGTCAAACGTGACCCATCGATTATCTTAAACATGTAATCATTATTTATAAATTTAACATTTTATATATTTAAAATTAAAATTATAAGGGCATATAAGGTACTTGCAAGTATTTTAAACTAAAATCGCAACTCAGTGTACCGAATCATAATGAAAACTTTTCAAATATCTCCAATAATTAACAAAGCACAGGTAGCGAAAAAGATTATCAACCTATTTCTAATTTACTACAAAATTAATGGCAAAAGTTTGTTTTATTTATTTCATCATCTCTATACTTACTGTGATAGCTCAAATCTTTTTTTTTTTTTTTTTTTTTTTTTTTTTTTTTTTTGCTTCTTGAGACAGGGTCTCGCTAAGTTTCGCAGACTGCCTCTGGTCTCCAATTTGTGATCTTCCTGCCTATGCCTCCTGAGCCGCTGGGATTACAGGCGTGCACCACCACACCTGGTGATAGCTTGAATCTTAAGTGTCCTCCAAAGGCCTGTGTATTAAAGCTTCGGTCCCCACTTTGGTGCTACTGGAAAGTGGTAGAACCTTTAAGAGGTGGAGCCTAGTGGGAAGCCTTTGGGCCATTGGGGCACATTGTTAAAGGGGATTGTGGGACCTAATATCTCTCCTCTCCACCCTTCTCTTCTTTTTTCTTCTCTTCCCTTCTTCCTCTCTCTCTCTCTCTCTCTCTCTCTCTCTCTCTTTCTCTATCTCTATAGCTCTCCAAATCTCTCTATCTCACTCTCTTGATTATGGACTAGAACCTGCAAAGCTGTGAGCCAAATTAACCCTCCCTCTTTATAAGTCCCCAGTGGTCCATCAGGATGAAAATTCTACCCTATTTGAAGCTTCTGCCATTGGAAAATACTGCCTCCTATAGACTAGAAGCTTGTAGTCGTACCCCTGTGGCACTGGACCCTGTCAGATCTCAGAAGCTAAGCAGGGTTGGGCCTAGTTAGTACTTGGAGGGGAGACCGCCTGGGAACACCAGATGCTGTAGGCTTGGGAGAAGGACCTGGAAACCCACTCCCAAAAATGAATCCACCATTGAAAACCCTATGAACAGCGGAGAAGTAGTAACAATAGTGTTTCATTTGTTGTATGTAGAGTGGCTATGAGTTGGACACTAACTCGATGGCACCTAACAACAATTTTATAAGTTGGTGGTCTCAGGTATTTGTTATAGTAATGGAAAGCTGACTAACCCACTTACTTATGCACCTTTCCAGACTTGCAATTTCCTCTGTCCAAGTAAAAGAGCTAATGTGCCCTTCCAGGGCTGGCTGAGGTCACTCAAAGACATGGGGCTGAGATTGTGTTGTGGATTCAGGGTTTGTTCCAAAGTTCTTGACAAGAACTCAGGAGCAGGGTGTGAGTATTAACACCAAGGAAATTGGCAAGCTATACAAGTCAGGTCTTCCCTGACCCTTTCCCCACCAGTGAGCTTACCAGCACACTCCTTACTGCCTGGGCGACTTCTGCAGTAGACCAGGCAAGGGGGACAACAGCTCGATCTAGAGTGACATCAGTGGAAGCAAAGGGAGGTGAATGGATTTGGAAAGACACGTAAAGGCGGAATTGGTAGGCCTTCTGACTGGACGTGAGATGAGGTGGTGAGGCAGAGGGGAGAGATGAAGATATCTAAACCCCATGTTTTGATAGGCATGTAAGTGTGAAATATTTTGAGGCAGTATTTTGGGTTTGACTCTGAAACAAAGAAGGTCCTGGGCTCAGACAATGAGGCGATTTTCCAACTGCACTGTCCATAGTTTTCAATCACTCCGAGTTGGCCTCCATCCACTCCTCCTGACTTGCCTGCTATCTGCCCTTGACTCTCGTTCTTCATGCGGAGACTCCTTTAGCCTCAGGGTCCTACCACACCCTGTTCTCTCTACACAGAATGTCCTCACCTCAGCTCTCTGCATGGCAGGCCGGCATGTCTTCTCACTCCGTTCCTAATCAAGGGCTCTAACTGCTCAAAATATGTCTCCTGCCTACCTTCTCCTCCTCCACAGCAACTGATTTGCTTCCTTCCTAGCACTTACCACAACTTATAATCGTGGATTTTCCTGTCTACTGGTTTGTGTTCTGTCTCCTTCACTGAACTGTGAGGCTTTGAAAAAAAATCATGTCTGGTTCCCTAACGAATTATATAATTTTCTGAATTAATAAATAAACCAAAATAGCCAACAGAGATCAGTACCGTACCACCCCTGCAGTATAGATCACTAAATGCCTATAATAAAAATCTGTTTAGGTGAACAGTCAGGCATCTGCAAGTAGCTCAAATGCAGAGCAGAGTGGTGACACGGGTGGGGCCAGAGCCAGTCTTGGGCCCAGTTGCATTGCCTAGGCTCTGTCACCTCCCCAAGTCTGGATCCAGCTAAAGAATGGGGAAGTTCTCACTGTGCAGGTGACACATACAGAACTAAAGGTTGCATGCATTCCATTTCTGTAATAGTTACAGCTCACAAAAGAAAATTTACATTTCTCATGAATCCTTACATTAGCCCAGTAAGGCCGGCAGAGCAGAGATCATTAGTCTCTGAGCAAGGATGAGGACACTGAAAGGTGGGTGTCTTATTTTGGCTTGTTGGACTCCATTGGCTAACAAGTATAAAACTGAATTAAAGTCCAGGTCATCTGCCTCCAAGTTCAGAGCTCTTTGCACTGTTTTCATTTGGCATGTATTTTTCGTGCACTTAAACCCTTGACAAACCATGACAAATGAATAGGGGTTTAAAGGAAATATAAGACATAATCCCTGACCCAATTGCATCTGTAAAACAATGTGAGGCTGCCCCACCCCATCAACGCAAGCTGGGGTGGCCAGCCATAGGCAGGCGTGGAGCAGAGCTATGAAGGCCAACAGTCAACAGAAGCTGTGATAGAAGGTACATCTGAGCTCTGCAGACCCCCATCCTGAGATCCTTTAGTACTGAGAACAGACTGAGTTCATTGTGTCCCAGAGGAGCTCATGTCCTTGACTTTCACTGTTGAAGACATTTGAGAGCAAAGAGTCTCTTTGCTAATCAACAACAGGGTGTATCTTCAAATGCCTTGCATTGTTACAGGTGGCAGAATTCCCTCACTACAATTTTTCCACCATCAGCCCTGCATTCTCAGGTCCTCTGTTCTACCCTTTTCTCCTCAAATGTTCAATTCCTTGCAATTCGGCAGCATGCGCTTTTCTTCTCTTGAAAGCTCTGGTGGCAGTCTGTGGCCACAATCCTGCCACCCTTCAAAGATGTCAGGAGGAGCTGGCACAGTGGCACATGCCTGCAATCCCAGCGGCTCAGGAGGCAGAGGCAGGAGGATCGCAAGTTCAAGACCAGAGGCAGTTTGCGTAATTTAGCGAGACCCTGTCTCAAAAAGTTAAAAAAAAAAAAAAAGAAATGGTCAGCAGGTGCAGCTCAGTGCAACCTCCAGCCTGGACCGGGAGGCACACGCCCCACAGAGCAAAACCACTCACCTCATCAGCCAAGAAGCAGAGAGAAAGGCAAGAGCCTGGGGTCCCATGGCCCCCTAAAGGGCATGTTCCCAGGGACCTAAAGGGATCCCTGTAGACCCCACCTCCTAAAGTTTCTACCATCTTCCAACAGCAGCACCGTGGAGACCAAGCTGATAACATGTGGGCCTCTGGAGGACATTTCAGATCCAAACTATCCGGGGGTGAAGCATCTTTCCCCACTTAACTGTGGGCTGTGCACAAGGGTTTCCTTCCGAAGGGCTGAATATGGAAAAGGAGAGAAAAAAAGCAGTAACTTTACAAGTGAAGAAACCCCACAAATACTCTCTCAAGGTCAACATCAACAGTGATAAATCTTGTTGATAATATGGGCCCTTGATATGAGACAACAATGGCATTTTACCTCTGTGGTCTTCCTTCCCAAATCATTGTTATACGAGCACAAGGCCCTGGGTTCAACCACCAGTACCGCAAAAAAAAAAAAAAAAAAAAAAAAAAAAAGGATGTCAGGAGGGAAGGAGTGATAGAAAGAAAGGCAGAAGACCACCAAGTATTGCTGGAGGTGCCAGCCACTTAATGACACCAGGGACACAGGGTAAGTCAACTGGAAAAGCTGCTGAATGTCAATTTGCTTATGACCAGAGGGCAGCACAATACATGCCCCTCATGCCACAACCAAATGTATAACTTATAAATAACTTATGGACTTGACCTTCCTCCCGGGTGAGGAGCCCGGGTGTGTCTGTTCTTCCACTGTCTTGCTTAAAGATGATGCTATAGGAGACAGTATTATCCAATAGCGGAAGCTTCAAACAGGATAGAATTTTCACCCTGGTAGACCACTGGGGACTTGAACTCTTATTCAAGTAAGAATCAAGCATTTTGTTCAAAGCAACTAAATAAACGATACGCCCATGAAGTCTCCTGTTGGAGTGGCTTTTCTCATTTCATTTGCTTACATTGTACGCACCTCATACCAACTCCTAAGTAGACTAAAAACAGATTTCTTTTCAATTAACATTGTCTTCAGCTGCAACTTACAGAACTGTGAAATGTGACACTCTAAATCTCTCTTTGAAATAATCAGTGCAATCTGTCAGGTTTGAAATTCACAGAAGGCAAATACAGGCTACATTTATATAATTTCATATCAATTCCCAAACTGCTAATCTAATAGAGTTACTAAATCTTTCCATGTAAGTAACTTTGTCACAAGGTAAAAATGTCCACAATCCCATGAGAAAATACTCTGTCAAAAAATAAACACAAGAAAGATGGAAAATAAAAACAAAAGCTACTTCTCAGAATATGATGGTTGCTAACGCCCTAGACTGCAGGTCGGAACAGGAGTAACCTTTGCTGCCCTTTGCTCTTTGCCTGAGTGAAACCAGAGTAGAGGAACTCCAACCACCACAGGCCCCCTAAACCTGGCAGGCTCCCCACCTATCAGTTCCCCTTTTTCTCCTACTTACCCTGTCCCATTTTTCCTCCCTGGGCATTTCCTTGACTTCTCACCCTTTACCCCTTTTTCTTTCCTTTGCCTCTCCCCCTTTCTTTTCTTTTCCCTTTCTTTGCCTTGTTCCATTCTCTCTCCATTCGATGTTTCTCCCTCTTTACTATTAAAAAGTTATAGAGTTAAGTCCAAAGATAAATTGTTTTTTCTTGTTTTGAGAATGTTTGGGTCTCATTTTAAATGCTTTGAACACTTTCTAGTTTGTGCTGTGAAATAAAATGTACTTTTTACATGTGGGTGTACAAAGATGTGCGTTTGTGCCTACATTGTTTATGACGTCCCCCCAACCCAGGGATTAGTGGACCTTCAAAGAAAAGAAAGAGTCCCGCAACAGAATTGTGTTACTTTGGACAAATTCTCTCAAATCTGCCTGAATTGAATTTGTGTACAAAGACTGTGCCTCTTCCGCCAGGAAAATATCTTCTTGGTGCCTGTTATGCACTGGACACTGCATCTGCCACCAGCTCAGCTCTCTCAGTCACCACTTTCACCATGGCCTCCCAACGCCTTCTCTCTGTCTCCTCTCCAGGAACTTCTGCCCACACTGACTCACACATTGTTCCCAACACAAGTCATCTGAGTTTCATTTGCTCAGGCTGCTCTTTCCAGCTGAGATGCCCTTTGCCCTCTCTTCTTTCACATCTCAGGAACTAGCTTGCACTCTATTTCTTCCCTGAAGTCTCCTCTGATTTCTCCTGCCTCAGGGCCAGGACTCCCAGGACTCAAATTTAATGACATGTCTCTCGATCTGCATTCTGGGTATGTATATTTTCTTCCAGACAGGTTTATAGCTCCTGAAGATGAGTGTATGTTAGTTAGTTTTCTGTCACTATAACAAAATACTAGAGGTAACTTATAGATAGATAGGTTTGCTTGGGCTCATAGTTTTGCAGGTTTTAGTCCATGACCAATTGGCCCTGTAGCTTTTGGGCCTGTAGCGAGGCAGCTTATCATGGCAGAAATGAGTAGAGGAACAAAACCACTCACTTCATAACCAAAAGAAAAGAGAGAAAAGGAATGGGCTGGCATCCCACGATCCCCTTTGAGGGCATGGCTGCAATGACCTAAAGACCTCCCACTAGGTCCTACCTCTTCAGGTTCCACCACCTCCCAATAATGCCACCCTAGGGACCACACCTTTAGTACATAGGGACATTTAAGATCCAAACTATACTAAGGAGCTACCATTTCCACCACTTCTTTTAGCTGGTCTCAACTTATCAATATAAGTTATGGTGCTCTCATGATCATGCATTTCTTTGTTTTTTGTTTTGTTTTGTTTTGTTTTTGTTTTTTGTTTTGTTTTTTGTTTTTTTGTCATTCTAGTCAAATAGAGACCAGTCTTTACCCTGAGCTACATGCACATGGGACATATTCGAAGCTTAGAAAAAGTTCTAAAAACTGAGATGGCTTTAGAACTGTCGCCCACAAAATATAGACAGTGTGAATGATACCAGGTTGACAGCCTGCTTGAGCAATCTAACCCCTCAGCATTCTTAGGATTTTAACTGGAAACATTCAGAATTCAATACTCAAAATATCCAGGATACAATCCAAACTTACTCAACATACAAAAAAACAAGAAAAGATGATTATTTTCCATGGGGAAAGTCAATGGACACATGCCATCACTACATGGCAAGACTTTAGAAAAATCAGACACAGATTTTAAAGCAGTTAGTATGACTGCCCGCCTCCCCCCGCCCCACTTATCTGTCAGCCTCTTGTGCTGTGGGGGATTGCATGGGGTTGTGGTGTTGAAAGCTGTGCCACCAGTATTTCAGGGCCACCCATGGTGGACAGGTTCGTGGAGACCATGGCTAAGAAGTATATTCCATGTGTTAGCTTCTTGATCATCATAATAGGCCGCTTGGGGCACTGTATCCTCTCAAGTTTTAAATGTTTGTATGTAGCCATCAGTAGAACATTAAATGGTCTCTATCTGACTAGAAGGGCTAGGATTTAGCTCAGTTGGTAGAGCACTGTGCTGCAGTCTCTGAGGTCCCAAGTTCAATTCCCAGCACCGCAAAAATGGGAGAAGGACCTGGCAATCCACTCCCAAGGCAATCCACTCCCAAGGCAATCCCGAAAACAGTCAGCAATTGAAAACCCTATGAGGGTCGCTATGAGTCAGATACCAACGCGACGGCACCTAACAACAACAACAACAACATCTGACTAGAATGACAAAGAAAAAAAATTCAAAGAAATGCATGATCATGAGAGCAGTATAACTTATGATGATAAGTTGAGACCAGAAACCCAAAATGACAGCAACTAAGTTACTAATTTTGATCACATTTTCACCTAGGTGAGACACTGATCACAAGGAGGGAAACTGTCAAACAAAATTATGGAAGGTCATTGTTTTGGACTGAGTGCCTGCACTAGGCCCGGTAGACCAGACCAAATCAAAATAGAGTCACTCATGCTAAACTCAACATCATCAAACAGAAACTTAAGAAAGCAGATAGAATCCAAAATGGACCAATTCTTTTCCTGAAAACAGGAGATTCCCTTCTACCTGAGTCAGCAAATTAACCCTTATAAAAAGTAACCTAAAGTAACCTGATGTTGACCTCTTTTAGTTTTGTTTTAATTCTATTCCTTTGTTCCCACCCTACAAAAACTATTGTTTTGCTATTGCCCAATATGAAATAAGACCAAAGAAGTCCATATGTGTTGGTGACAGAGAGTGATGTTAATACCCAAAAGTTTTGGCCAATCTCTCAGTTGTGAAAATTTTGAAAATTGAAAATTTTAGAAATTTTGAAAATTGAAAACTAACAGGCAAGGATTGTGAGATTTAGTCTAAACCTCCTCCATACATATTTTATGTTTTGGCCTAAATGTTTCTCTGAACACGGGGAATTCTAACTTAACTAGATAAACAGACTGAAACTCACTCTTATAACAAGTAGCTGAGCTTCAGCCAATCACAAGTAGCCAACTGTTCAAACCACATTCAAATAAGACAGACATATGCTATGACAAGTTGGGCTGTCTCTGTCTCACCTCTGTTTTCTGTATGTCACTTCCTTTTCTCAAACTGTAAATGTAATTTGACCATGGCATAGGGCAGAGCATTCTGAGCCATTTTTGATCTGAACAGCTGCCTGATTCCAGAATCACAAATAGAGCAAGAAGAGAGAAGAAACAAAAATATGTTTATTCATAGATACCACTATTGTCTATTTAGAAAATCTAAAAAAAAAAAAATCTACAAAAAACTCCTAAAACTAATAAGTGAGCTGACAAGTGGCAGGATACATATAACTCAATATATCAATACACAAAAGTTAATTATATCCCTATATACCAGCAATATGAAGTTAAAATTTGAATTTTTTTTAAAAATCATTTATTTATTTATTTATTTATTTATTTATTTATTTATTTATTTTGTGGTACTGAGGATTGAACCCAGGGCCCCGCGCTTACATACTTTGCAAGTACTGTACCACTGAGCTGCACCCTCAGCCCATTTTTTTTACTTTTTTTGAGACAGGGTCTCGCTAAATTACACAGACTGCCTCTTGCAATTCTCCTGCCTCTGCCTCCCGAGTTGCTGGGATTACAGGAGTGCACCACCGCGCCCAGTTTAAAAAAGTAATTTATAATAGCACTAAAAATAAGGATGGCTGGGATTTAGCTCAGTTGGTAGAGCACTGCTCTGCAGTCTCAGATCCCGAGTTCAATTCCCAGCACCGCAAAATGAGAGAAGGATGTGGCAATCCACTCCCAAGGCAATCCTGAAACAGTCAGCCATTGAAAACCCTATGAGGATTGCTCTGAGTTGGACTTGACTCGACGGCACCTAACAACAACAACAACAACAAAAATAAGGAAATTACTTAGGTATAACCCTAATGAAATATGTGAAGAATCTGTCTGTTGAATAAAAAAGACTGAGGAATGAATCAAAGAAGACTGATATAAATATAGGGAAATACAGTATTCACAGATTAGAATATTCAATATTGTTAATATGTCAATTCTCCCCAGGCTAATCTATGGAATCAATGCAATCCTAATCAAAATTCCAGCAGATGTTTTTTTGTAGAGTCAGACAATCTGATTCAAAGTTTTGTATGAAAAGCCAAAGGAAGTAGAATAGCAAAAAAAAATTGGAGGTCTCATATTATCTCATTTAAAAACTTATAGTAGTCAAGACAATGTGATCCTGGCAAACAGAAATAATAGATCAGTGAAATAGAATTGAGAATCCAAAAATATTCTATTTATGGTCAAGTAATTTGGGGCAAAGGTGCAAAAGGAATTCATTAGAGAAATTATGGTATTTTTAACAAATGGTGCTAGAATATTTGGACTGTCATATGACAGACTGAAAGATAAGTGGGTGCATACATACATATATGCATGCATACAGAAGATAAGCCTATTCTATACATTTATATTATACAAAATTAACTCAAAATGGATTATTGACCTAAACATAAAATCTAAAGCTAAAAAAACTTCTAAAAAAAAAAAAAGCAGCCTGTTCTCCTCTGTCTGAAAAGGTGTTTGTTTGTTTTGGATTTGGGTTTTGTTTTGTTTTGTTTTTTCCCTCAAGCACCCTATAACTACCTTGCTGTTGTTATTGTTAGGTGCCTTCGAGGCCTGACAAGACTCATAGCGGCCCTCATAGGGTTTTCAATGACAGGTTGTTTTTCAGGATTGCCTTGGGAGTGGGTTGCCACGTCCTTCTCCCATTTTTGTGGTGCTGGGAATCGAACTCAGGACCTCAGAGACTGCAGAGCAGCACTCTACCAACTGAGCTAAATCCCAGCCCCCATAACTACCTTAGCCAGAGCAATATCTCACAAAAGAAAGAATGCCACTCTCTTAAAACCTACTGCAAACATTCCCTGTTGCCACTAGACCCATAGCTTGCTGTTGTTATTAGGTGCCTTCAAGTCAGGTCCAAGTCTGACTCATGGCAACCTTCATAGGGTTTTCAATGGCTGATTGTTTCGGGATTGTTTTGGGAGTGGATTGCCAGGTCCTTCTCCCATTTTTGCAGTGCTGAGGATTGAACCTGGGTCCTCAGAGAGTACAGAGCAGCACTCTACCAACTGACCTAAACCCCAACCCTAGACCCATAGCTAGGTAAGGTTAAATTTCAATGAGTCCCAGTGGCCTGGAAGCGGCAGCAGGTCTCTGAGTATAACTAGACACTGTGCGTGCCCGGGTTCCCAGATTTACCTCTTCCTCCAGGGATTCACTACTTGGTCTGCAGAGGGAGTGTAGGCCAATATAACTGAAAAGTTATACCCTCACCAAATCCCTGATTTGGAATAGTCTGAAGTATGCCTAATATCGCTCATCTCTGTCCTTGCTTTCAGTGGCTGTTTCCTCCCTTGATCCAGAGTTTCTGGTTCTAATTGAGGACCAAAGGCTAAAATACAAAAACCCCAGCTTGGAAAGGAAGGTGATAGAGTCAATACTATTTGCTTATTCTTGCACAATTTGTCCACCTGACCACTGAAATACCCAGATTAACTTCTTAGTTTTTATTCATAGCTATCAGTAAATGTTATTAAATAAGCACCACAGATCATGTTGAGCAAATAAAACAGATCATGTGGTAGGCAGTTACAAGAAAACACAAAGCCAATGTCTCCCAGTGCTCAAGAGTCCATTTTACATTAGTAATAAGCACATGCCTTTATGGTTTCACAGATTGTCCTTCCTGGAATAGTTTCAAACTATTTTCTTCTGGGGGACATAACTCTATGTAACTGACTTCGTCAAATTCTGTATGGACAAGGTAGCTAGGTAGAGCAATCCCCTAAAACTAAAATTGTTTCAAAGGGAAGTAAGTGTTGTGCTTATGCCAAAAGAGGAGAAAGGTTGATTTTGAAAGAGCAGACAATTAGAGCTTTGAGTCCAACATTATGGGATTAATCTCAGTGGGAAACCTAGTATTGTTTGTACTACCCCAATGCCTCCCATTGTTCCTATGCAGGTATTATTTGTGGCAAAGAGAAAGTACAGGAGTGCAGCCCACCTTTGCTATTGTTGTAGTTAGGTGCCCTTGAGTTGGGTCTGACTCATAGCGTAGTGACCCTAGGCACAACAGAACAAAACACTCTCCAGCACTGTGCCATGCCAGGGACTATATCAGTATGTCTCTGCTATTCACAGGCTTTTCAATAGCTGATTGTTTTTGCAATTGCTTCCAGAGTGGGCTACCAGGTCTTTTCCCCATTTTTACATTACTGGGGATGGAACCCAGGGCCTCAGAGAGCTCGGAGCAGCACTCTACCAACTAAGCTAAAGCCCATCCCCAACCTTTGCTATGTTGTTGTTGTTAAGCACCATCAAATCATATCTGACTCATAGTGACCCTCATAGGGTTTTCAATGGTTGATTGTTTCAGGATTGCCTCGGGAGAGGATTACCACATCCTTCTCCCATAACCTTTGCTATAAGTACTCAAAACTCATATCTTCCTGATTTGACTGAGCTAAATCTCAATAGAATATATTTATATATGTACACACACATACATATATATATGTATGTATGTATATATATGTATATATGTGTGTGTATATATATACATATATATATATAACTTTTTTAAGCTCAGTGGGTAGAGCACTGCTCTCTACTCTCTGAGGACCTAGGTTCCATCCTCAGGACCACAAAAACTGGAGAAGGATGTGGCAATCCACTCCCAAAGAAATCCTGAAACAATCAGCCACTATGAAATGGGAAAGAACAAATATTTAGAGAAAAGGGAATGACAAAAGGATGTGACAAGTAAGGAAAAGAATTCAGGGGAAAGAACATTTCATTACAAGTTCATTAAGGCCTTACACCGGTGCCTTGCTCAAAGAGAGGCAACATGCTTGCTGAATGAATAAATAAATGGATGGATGGATGAATAAATGACTGAATGAATGGATAAATTAGTAGGGAAAAATAAGGTATATGAGTAGTTTAACTTTTTTAAATATTAATAAGTATCAAATAAATCAGACTGTTTAAATATTAAGTTTTCCTGTGTATAAAAAGACAGCACCACTGACATTCCTTCTCAGTTCTCCCAAACAGAAGAATGTGCTTTTAATTTTTCATCCTCCATGAGAGAGTCTCTGTGAACCAGCCATTGATCCTACTCAGCTCCCTTTTCTTTCCTCAGCACTTGGGGGTTGAACCAGGCCCTTACCCATGCTCAGCAAGTTCTCCACCACTGAGATACACCTCAGCCCCATTTTATTTCTGATTTTGAGACAGGGTCTCACTAAGTTGCACAGGCTGCCTCTGGCCTCAAATTCATGATCCTCCTGCCTCAACCTCCTGAGCCATTAGGATTATAGGTATGTGCCATGGTGCCCAGCTCCCCAGGTCCCTTTCTGACTAGGATCTTGATCCCAGACATGGGACCATGTGGTATGGCAAAATTACCACATGCCCATGAGGCCTGAACACTTGGTTTGGTTTTCAGAACCCAAGGTCTCTAACATAACACAAAACAGAAATGAAAGCTGAATGCTTAGTCACAAGAATTGACTACATATGTAAGTGGGCACAGAAATAGAAACCAACAGAAAAAGACTAAATTCTGAGCTTTCAACCCACCAGTCACGAAAGGTTTTGTTATTAATTGTGAAATTATTCTACCTTCCCAAGAGACTCTTGAAATGGAATGTCACTGATTAGATAACATAAATAAACATTGCTTACATAGCCTTAATTGTTTAGTCCTCTGCAAAATAAATGACACTTGTCATTTGTTTTTGTCATTTGTTACAGATACTTGAGCCCAGTAGATAATGACCAGGACAAACTCACACTCCTCCTAGGGACATACAGATCTTGTCTTTCAACAGCTGAATCCCAGCCATTTGTTAGCAATGACTCCGGACTCAGAAAGTTAAGGAGAACAAATCCCAGACAGAAAGAGACTGCATCTGCCAGGTACACCCCATTTTTCCACCTAATATTTCCATGTCACCAAAGTATCACTCATATAGTCAGAAAGCTAGAAGCATGTTTATTTTGCAACCAACAAAGCAAAGAGACAATGATGACAAGTGCTGGATTGGACACTAGTCACCATGGATATGTTTCTATAGAGAGAATTCTTCTTGTTAAGGGCCTTAATACTACCTGTCAAACTCAGCATCTGAAACCATGGTGTTGAGAGAGACTGCTTGAGAATTGGGGGCCCCGTGTTTGGTGAGGTTGTCTTGGCCCACATTCCCATTGAAGAGCCAGTAGCAGCTCCCTGAAAGAAGAGAGGAAGCTGGAAACCTGAGTTCAGCCCCTGTTGCCGCTGCAACACAGTAAAATTTGGCCCTAGTTATGGGTCTAAGGAAAATAAGAGGCACTTAGGACAGGTTTTGAGGACAGTGGGCATCATCTCCCTTGTGAGGCTTCTCCCCCAGCTGGACATTGCAGAGCTTCTGAGGGGAAAGGAAAGGGCTCCTCCGATACAGAAGAGCAAACTCCTTCCACTAGCAAGGGAGGCTCGGAATAACTCAGAGACTCAAGGTTCTCAGTTCATTTAAGTCCAATGTTTTGTCCCCACTTTGAATTTTAGGGTCTCCTTCCTTCCTGGATCAGTGATCTAACCTTCACCACATAAACTTGGCAAGACTGTGACTTCAACTGATGTCATAATTCCGTAATGAGTACAAGTAAATTTCATGTTTGATTTTTAATAGTAGCCATTCTGGCTACAAGAAATAAAAGATTATGTTATGGCTGCCGTGGAAGCTCTCTGTTTATCAGGCCAAGAATTTAATCAAAAATTGAAGGACCTGAAATTTTCATTTTGTCTGCAAGGACTCCACGCCACTCAGAAATAACCGTCCTGCACCAACGGCCCTTGCAGTGATTGTTATTGCTTTCAGAGTCAAGTGCAGCAGCCTCTCAGCTCCCCCTAAAGCACATGCTTCAGTTGCCATTCATCAGTCATGTGTGACTGACTGTAGTGCCACTGAATGCCACAGGTTACCAACACGGGATTTCCCGATAGCAAGGGGCTCAGACAGGACCAAAACAATCCAAAGTGCAATATTAGAGAGTGTCTCTCCCAGGACCCTTCCTACTGTCAATTTCTATATCCATCAGGGTCCAAGCAAGAGAGAGAAACCATTCAGTAATTGAAATATCAAAACTGTAATTGTAAAGAACTGCTAAATAATAAATAAATAAACAAACAAATATATAAAATAAAAATGTAGTTAGCTCATACAAAAAGATAAAGGAAAATTTTGTGGTATAAAAAAAAATAACAAATACAGAGTACAACTATCACTTGTAGAACGGAGAGAAAGATAAAGAGGATACTTAGAAATGTAGAAAAGGATCACAACAGATAAGATTCAGTCCTCTAAGAAGGTGACTCAGCTGCTATAGAAATATGTTACCCACCACTAGAGTAAAGAAGATATTCCCTGGAAGACACTCACTCATGGGAGCCATGGGAGCAATCCACTGCCACAAGGAATTCTGCCAGTGTTACAAATGGCTGATGGCTCTTTTGCTCTACTTAAATTGGAATTGTGAATAGGCAAGGATCAGCTCCCTTCCTGCTGGCAGTCATGAACTCCAGAGGCTTACAGACTGGGCTTTCGAGCTCCAAATCTTATAGCTCTCAGCCTCGAGAATCAGAGACTTATGGCTCTAGGCTTTCAAAGCCAGAGAAGAGACTTAAGAGTTCCAAATCCTCAAAGTCAGAGGCTTATTGCTTTGAGCTTCCAAAGCCAGAGGCTTATGGCTCTAGGCCTTAAAAACTAGAAGCGTATGGCTCTAAGTGCTCAAGTCAGAGGCTTATTGCTCTAGGTTTTGAATGCCAGCAGTTCTGCACTCAGCAGCCCGTATTACAATTCTGAGCTTTGGGTGTCAAGGCCCTCAACTCTTCACCCTCAGTGGCTTTCTGAAACTTTTCCATCAGCTGGGATCTGCAGTTCTTCCATTCGTCTCTTCACGGCCTCTTGCCTTATGTAGCCTCAGTTCTTTGCTACCTCTTACCTTCTTAGCACTTCGGCAGTCTCTGTTCCTAGCCCCTCTCTGGAACGCTTCGGGTATCTCCTAGCTGCTGAGTGAGAACCAAGAGTCCCCAGGGCCTTAAAGTCTTGGGAGTCACTCTCTAGCTGCCTTCTAGTAGACACTACCGAGTTTCTGGGACTCAAAGCCCCAGGGTTTTGTCTGCTCTTTGTGTAGGCAGCTCAGCCCACTCTACCCATGATAAAGACTACAAATAGACAATAAAGATCCTTCAGGAGAGGGCTTTACTGGGGCCTTATGTTACCACACCAAAGAGGTAGTACATGGAAAGAAGCCTCCTAGGCTGACCTGAGATGACTAAGAAGCAGTCTGCTTATATAGCCAGAAAAAGAGCATGGCATGCACGCACACAGCTTCCGCTCCACCAATTCCAAGCTTTTTACCGAAGCAACAGAGAAAGAGCTCCTCTCTTCCCCCAAGTGAGAAAAACTGCCGGATGAGCAGGACCATCTAGAGCAACTGCAGGCAAGGTCATCTACAGATCACTGAGGCTTGTCACGGCCAAAGTAAAGCGTCCAGGAGCTAGTGGAAGTTGTCTGAAGCAGGCATGACTGGAGAAAGGTCCCCAAAGCAGAAGTCATGGGCTCAGCAGCAGCCATGGTCTCAGGAGTCTTCAGAGATAGAACTTCCTCAGAGTGTCTATAAAGTGTCCAAAGCAGCAGAGCTGCCATGATGACAGCCCAATCAGTCACTGAAGAAGAGCCAGCTTGATTGACAGCTCCCCACTCAAAGCAGCCAGGCACCAGGGAAGGGTATGATGAGCAATGAGCCAAACAGCCAGTTCCCAATAGCTTAGATTATTCAAAGCAAAAATATTAAAGGATACTTACAACACAGATCTATCATGTCATCAACATTCTGAACAGTCCATAACAATGCTCAACTCCCAGACAAATACCCTTAGGGAAAGCGGAGTCCTCGTGATCTGTCTCACCAGCACCAGTTGTGTGCTGATTCATTCTCTGTCATGTGGAGGGAGAAAAGATAACAAGAAAAAGATAAATCCTTTCTTCTCAGCTTTGAGAATCTGTTCAGCACACCCCCTGCTCCACTTGGCTAAACCTAACACAACCCTACACATCTGTCAGCTTGTCATGCTGTGGGGGTTTGAGTGTTGCTGTCATGATGAAAGCTATGCCACTGGTATCTCAGACACCCATAGGGCCACCCATGGTGGACAGGTTTCAGCTGATCTTCTAGGTTGGGATAGATGAGGGAGAAGGACCTGGTAGCCGACTCCCTAAAAAGTTAGCCATTAAAAACCCTATGAACAGCAGAGAAGAACTGTCAAATAGAGAGTGGGAAAATGAGCCCCTAGGCTGGAAGATATTTAAGAAATGACTGGGGAAGAGTTGCCTTCTCAAAGTAGAGTCAACCTTAATGATGAGAATGAAGTAAAGCCCCTGGGACCTCCAGTTGTTGATGTGGTACAACTCAAAAGAAGAGGAAACACCGTGGCTACAAAAATGGGCCCAGACATAAGAAGATTGTGTGTATGGCACAGGGTAAGGTAGTGTTTCGTTCTGTTGTACATAGGGTCACAATGAGTCAGACCTGACTTGACAGCACCTAACAACAAACATAAATCCATTTATGAGGGGAGGGAATATAGCTTGCAAGGTACAGCTTCAGTCTCACAAAGTAGGACAACAAAAGGCAGGCTTGGAGCTAAGAGGAAACAAATAATAACTATCATGCCTGAATATAGAGGCTAAGATTAAAGATTGAGAAAGGTGAACAGCTACAAGATACCCTTTAGAGGCAGAGTCACTCCTATGGGAAGTGAGTAAAAGGAGGGATCAGGATGGCCCTTCTTCTAAAGCAGAGGTTTCCAATCCCTAGGCCATGATTTGGTACCAGTCGCAGGCGCCATGGCTTGTTAGGAACCAGACTGCCCAACAGGAGATGAACAGGGGTTGAGTGAGTAAAGCTTCATCTGTATTTACATAATAAACATTACACTTAAAGCATCTTGAAACGATCCCCTACCCCAGTCGGTTTCCACAAAACTGTTCTTGGTGTCAAAAAGGTTGAAGACCACTGTTCTAAAGAGAAGGGAAAATGAAATAAATCATACGGCATGTTGTTCTTCCCAATGGCTATTGCCAACTCCTTCACCTTCTCCTCAGTCTATTCAAAGCAGTAAGGACAGAGACATTACATGAATCGTCCCTGAGTCATAACCCTCTGAAAACTGCTACAGTCCTTTCCTTCTTTCCCCTGAAGAGATAATTGTCAGGACTTCAGTGTCTCTCTGACAATTTAAGCTGCTTGAAAACATCCTTTTTTTCCTGATAGCAGAGCCTTCTCCCTCTTTGAAATAAACCCTTTCCTTAGCTTTAGCTCTTCGTCTTCCACATTCTAGTCTCCCCTTGGAATGATTTCCCCCTACCTGTCTTACTTTTCTCCTTTCCCGTTGCACTTCTCACTAGCCCTGGGGAAAATAGCTGAAAATTTTATGTCCTGGAATAGAGCATATCCCACAGAGCACCTACCTTGGAAACAAGTTATAGGTTAAATTCTATTACCTGCAAGGGCCAGACAGTATTCTTCCAACTTCATTTACATATTAAATACATGGGAACACTCTTTACTTTTACAAAGAACTATGCTATATCTGGTTTTTGCCTTGAAAAAGTGGTCCTTTGCCTTTCATTTTCACAATTGCAATAGAAGTAGATGTGTTAATTACTTTTTTCATTGCTGTGACCAAATACCTGACAGAACAACTTCAGGGTAGAATTATTTATTTTGGCTCATGGTTTCAGGGGTTCAGTTCATGGTCACTTGGCTCCATGTTTCTAGGCCCATTGCGAGGCAGAACATCACAGCAGTAGGAGGGTGTGGTGGAGGAACTTCTTCATGAAGGACAGGAAGCAGAGAAAGGGAATACAGAAAGGAGCCAAGGCAAGATACAGCCCCCAAGGTCACGCTTCCAGTGAACTACTTCCTCCAACTAGGCCCCACCTCCTACCTTCTACCACTGCTCACCTTCTACCACTTCCCAATAATGCCATCATTTTATGAATCCATGGGGAGATTAACCCATTCCTTAGTTCAGAGCCTTCATGGTCTGTTTCCGGAAACACTGTCACAGGTACACTTCAAGTTGACAATCAAAATTAACCAGGGGAAATTAACATGAGCAATATACAATGAAATGCATGTATGGAAATGTCATAATGAGATCCATTGAGTTATACATTACAATTACTAATAAAAAAGCTTAAAATAAATTAACCATCACAATAGGAATGGAGAATTATTTCATTTTCTTCCTAATTGTGCTCTGTTGTCAGTAGGGAATAGAGGACTTCCATAACACTAGAAAACATACAAAACTCTAAGAAGAGTACCCCAGGTTCTGTTTACCAAGTGGAACATGAGCCTGGTGTTACTAGATCCGACTTTTTTTTTTTTTTTGTATCAGTATTTTAATTGTGCACATTTAGATCTGACATTTTAGGAGACAGAAATCCAGATATTTTTGTGGAAAAAAAACATGTTAAAATGCTAACCATTAACTTTAAAAGATTTTTAAAATGCCTCAAAGGCTAAAACAAACAAGTTTATGGAATGCAGGAGCATTGCCAATGTACAGTTTCTGTCATGGTCAATCCTAATAAACATCTATCCTAGTATATTTGTTTAATTTACAGCAGCTATGTAATTATGCCTTTGATAAAGATCAATAATTTAAGCTGGACAACATGGCACATGTCTGAAATCCCAGAAATTTGGGAGGCAGAGGCAGGAGGATCACAAATACAAAGTCAGAGGCAGCCTGTGTAATTTGGGAAGTCCCCATCTCAAGATTAAAAATAAAAAGGGGCTGAGAATGCAGCTCAGTGGTGGAGTGTTGCCTGGCATGTGTGAGACTCTGGGCCCAACCCCTGGTAATGAAAAAGTCCAATAATTTGTTTCTGTATTCATTCTCCATATTTATGATGTATCCTGTTTTCTAACCTGTCTGCATAACCCATCATTAATAATGCCTTAGAGTCAAGCTACCTTCATTCTCAGTTCTTCTTTCTTCCCTACAAAAACAGTTAGGATACAGTGTTTTTGAAACCAAAGTGTGGAATCAAATGAGACATTAAATTGCATTAGCTTTAAAGAATTTTCTAGAGTGGCTAGAAATTTTATCAGCAGTCTTACTGCAAGTCTTTGTTTGGTGGAGAACTGAGTAAATAAGATTAGTACACATACACACACAAAGGGCATCACTATGGTGAAAACTCAGATCCCAGTATGTGAGTCACTTCTGCCAACACTGCCATGCACCTTCCTTGAATCTGCTGAGCCTCCTCTGGAGGATTTTCCTTTCTCTGAATGCCCACTGTTTGCACCTTCCCTCCTCAGCATATACCTCTGTTGTCCCACAATTGCACCTAATCTACCTTCCCTGCAAAAGCAGGGCTTTTATCTCTGCATCATATCAGGAGGCCTGGCACAGTGTCTAGCACATAGTAGGGAAAGTAAGAGTTACTGTGTGCACTGTTATCATCATCCAAATAATAGCTACCATTTCCAGAGCACTTACCATATGCTGACTAGTTTACCTGTCTTATCCTGAAAGTTCTTCCATACCAAACCACACAATCAGAAGCAGACTTCCAGTCACACTCTAGCCTCTTGTTGTTAGCTGATGTGAAGTCAGTGTCCGACTCATAGCGACCCTATGCACAACAGACAAAACACTATAGTCGTGCTTCTCTGCTACTCATACAGTTTTCAATGGCTGATTGTTTCTTGGGAGGGAATTGCCAGGTCCTTCTCCCAAGCCTACAGCACCTGTTGTTCTCAGGTGGTCTCCCATCCAAGTACTAACCAGGCCTGATCCTGCTTTGCTTCCGAGATCTGATGGGATCAGATGCCACAGTGGTACGGCTGCAGACCCCTCTAGCCTAGCACATATTTTATTTCTCAGAATAGGACTTAGGGCTTTCTAACACATTCTTCAGTTGTGTGTGTATTTTCTATCACCTGTCTCCCCAAAGGAAAATGAAAGCTCTAACAGAACATCCAATCTACCTTGTATTTGGCACATAGGAAATGAATGGATCTAAACTCCTCACCTCCCCAGGGGAAAGTTGACTTACATATAGTCTCAAGAACTATGCTTTGACACCTATATTTAGATACCAGAATAATTGCGCTGAATAGTTTATAGTTATAGTCCCACGAACACCGTGGGAGAAGGACCCGGCAATCCACTCCCAAAAATCAATCTGCCATTGAAAACCCATGAAAGGCAGAGAAGCACTGACAATAGCATTTCACCTGTTGTACGTAGGGTCGCTATGAGTCAGATACCGACTCAATGGCACCTAACAACAACAAGGAACACCGAGGTTGGGACGCACAAGAAATGTCTGGTTACATTAACCTCGTACTGACATTGGTACGGGAATTTTTGCTGCAATAAGAAAGCCACTTCCTCTGACGAAGGGACAGCTACACATCTGGGTCTTGCCACATCCGACAGAGACATGGCTCATCAAGGCCAGGCTGGCTGACGCAGTCAGCACTCCAGATCCTCAAACTAAAAGAGGAGCACGAGTCGAGGGGTCCCCGCAACCCTCCGTGCAGAGTCAGCGGCGACTGGGTGTGTAGGAGGGTCTGCGAGGATCTGTGCGGCAAAGCGGCCTTGGAAAGCAGCCCAAGCCTGCCGGCCCCCGAGAATCTCGGCCTCGAGTGTTCTCTTCTGCTCTCCACTTCCGTTCGCCCCTAAGTACCACAAGCCCCTCGTGGTCAAATCCTGTGCATCCCCACGCCTTCAGAAGGCAGTGCCACTGAGCCCCGCGTCACACGTGGACTCACTGCCTTTGTGCCCAAGGGAACCGAGGGCCAGGCCTGGGATCACTGTAGTGCAGCTCCTACCCCATCCCGCCCCAGTCCCCGCCCCAGACCCCGCCCCCAGTCCCGCACCCGCCCAATCCCCGCCCCCGGCCCAGGGCACGCCCCCGAACGCGCCCCCTCCCCGCCCCCGGACCCGCTCTCAGCCGCGCAGATCTTCCCCGGCTCTGCCTAAGCCAGCAGTGTAGTTGCTGCTGCGGCTGCGCCTCGCTGTGCTTGCGCGTCACCGCTGCCGCCATGCCCGGAGGGCTCCTTCTCGGAGACGAAGCTCCCAACTTCGAGGCCAATACTACCATCGGCCGCATCCGTTTCCACGACTTCCTGGGAGACTCGTAAGTGGCCCCCGCGCCCGCCTTCCCGGCCTCGGTTTCCCTAAGACTCCGAGGTGCTTTCCCTGGTCCTTTCCGCCCTCGGCACCGTTTGGCGCCCTGCGCGCCACCGCCTGCCTCCGCCCTCTCACCGGTCCCCGCACGTGCCTCCCACCGTGGGGCCCTCGTCCCGCCTGGCCCACCCTGCGCTGGTCACTTGGTCCTTCTGGCCTCCGGGGTCCGGCGTGGCGGAACTGGCTTAGGGGAAGGGGACGAAACTGACCTCCGCAGGCCCTGGGAACTCCAGGTTCCTGCGGAGGAGGGTTTGCTACCCGTTTAACTTGGCTACTATGTAAGCAAAGTGGGCCCGCGGAGACGTGAGCGGGGCGGGGGGGCAGCAGGGGTGAGGCGATGTTGGCGGTCACTTCGCGGGAATCTTGTCCGGGGTCACAGTGCCCTCTCTCCCTCCATTTGCACCCTGGGGAAGGTGGGTGCCTAAGGCCAAAGGACCCAGCTGCAGGTTAGGGGAGGGCCCAGAGTGTTATCCAAGGGTTCTGCTTACTGCATTAGGACTTTAGACTTAGGGACACAAAATGTAAAAGTTAAAGCCACCAACTGCCAGGTAAGTGGGCGAGAGATTTTGTCCAGAGCCTCTCATGGGGGCCCAGATATGGTTTGCTATGACAGGTTTTGAAGGAACCAAGAGCATTCTGGGTGTAGATGTACCCGTCATTCCAGAACTTGTAACACTTTAAGGAAATGGTTGTTAAGCTACAATGACCTGTCTTGCCAGTGTAGGCCATGCCAGGTGCCAGGACATATGTGCCTCCCCACTCTCAGCCTCCTTTCCCCTGCTCCTCTCCCCCTTCTGCCTTGTGTGCAGCACATAGCCTTGTGTCCAGCACGTAGCCAGAGGAGTAACCATAATGACTACAGATAAACAAATGTGGCTCTTGTTTTACAGCTCCTGAATCTGCAAACTGTAAATTGCTTCATTTCAATCAGAAGCATTCCAGACCTTGTCTTGTTAGATTATGGTACTGGAGTTCTAGTGGCCCTACTGCTCTGTGCCAGGCTGGACAATTCCTCCTGGTTTTACATCTTTTTTATACCTGGTATCCAGGCATATATATGAAGAGACAGAGAAGCTTATGAAATTAATGAGTGATTGCACAAGGCTGTAAAGAGAGTCCTGGACAGATTCTTATAGATCAAGTTATCCAGCCCCTTACATCCTCTTAAGTCCATCTTCCAGCTACTAAGGAAGGAAGAATTAAGGTTTGCCAAAGAGAGGGATAGACTAGAAGAAAGGCGACAAATGGAATTATCAGAATTTGCAAGCAGAACAAGGTATTAGGAATACAGATTATGACCAGTCTCAGAATCTAGGTATTAGTATTTCTCCAAAACTCAATAGGATTTTTTATTAGAAATTTTTAATGTACATCTTAATGTGATTCATTTTGACATGCTTTTCATTGTGACATTTCCATATATGCATTTTGATAAACATTATTCATATAGGTTACCCCTTACCCTCCTCTATGCTTCCCCCCTTCCCACCCTTCCCATCTAAGTTTCCCATCTAAGTCTTCTCTATCTTTTACTTAGTATTTTTCTATATGTCCTTGGGTTCCAGTTCTGTTTAAGATAGAAACTTTTCCTGTAGTGGTCTTTGTTTTTATCTTGTTAGAACAATTACATGCGATTTCTAGTCCATTTATATTGACATCATGCTTATCTCCCCCCACACACACTCAATAGGATTTTTACAGTCCGTTCTTCCCATTTCTACCTATAACCCTCGCCTCCATGAAACATGAAATCTTTGTATAGATTAGAGATAAATAATAAAGCATATTTACTGTAAAATGTTAGAAATGCTCTATTTAAGATAACCATTCTTTTTGGGGTCTTTGTGATTGCTTGTTCTTGTTGTTAGGTGCCGTCTAGTCGGTATCCGACTCATAGCGACCCTCTGTATAACAAGAGAAACACTATTGTCAGTGCTTCTCTGCTGTTCTATTGGCCTCTATCTATCTAAATTTGATTAAAAGTAGTCAGTTCTCAGGAAGCCACCAGCAGGAGGATGAGACACTTATCTGCATTTATAAACAAATATACAAGTCTGCCTAGGGATGGGCATGGTATTCCCTGCCCTACCAGGAAAAGGAGCTTCTGCCCTTTGTATCATTATAACACATGATTTTTGCCTAGTTTTTCCAAACTCCTTTCTGTACAGGATCTCAAGTCAGACTGTCAATTTCTGATGCAGCTATCTTTTGGAGGAAAAATTGATTTGAAACATGACAGGGATCCACCCTATCCCTGGCAATCAGAAGCAAATGAAGGGGTGCAGATGCTGCAAGTGGTACATTTGTTGGCAGAGCATTGTCACTGTTTCTCTGTGTGGCAGAGGCAGCTTACTTCATAGTGCATCTTCACTGAGCAAAACACCTTTACCAGAGGTTTTCTGAGGCTTCCTAAGTAGAGACCATGCTCTTAAAAGGAGGAAACCATCTGTCTTTTGAAAATGAGGAAGGAAGGAAATAGGATAGTGTAATTCAATTACTCTGAAGAGCAGCTGTAGGGAAATTTAGTGGGGAAGGCAGGCCAAAGAAAGACGTTCTCAGCCGGGTGTGGTGGCGCACGCCTGTAATCCCAGCAACTCTGGAGGCAGAGGCAGGAGGGTCACAAGTTCGAGACCAGAGGCAATCTGCATAATTTAGTAAGACCCTGTCTCAAAAAGTAAAAAAAAATGGGCTGGAGGTGCAGCTCAGTGGTACAGCACTTCCAAAGCATGCAAGTGCCAGGCCCTGGGTTCAACCCCCAGTACTGCAAAAAAAAGAAAAAAAGAAAAGAAAGAAAGAAAGAAAAACGTTCTTGGAGTAACCCTGTGGCAAAATGGAGTTTAGCTTCTGAGGGAGGAGAGAATGTGAAGTGACTTAAAACCAGTTCCCCAGCATGATCCAACAAAACAGGCTACTGACTCAAAAGGAAAAAAGACTTTTCTAATTCATCACCCCTTTGGCAATACAGGAAGAAATGCCCTGTCCCCTGGTTTTCTGCAACTTCTGGATCCTTTCTCGTAAGTCTCATCTGACCCTGCAATAGGTCGTTTTCCATAAAATCTAAGCGTTAGAATTCACTCATAGCTAGATTGTTAGTTAGGTGCTGTCGAGTCGGTATCCGATTCATAGCGACCCTCTGTACAACAAGGGAAACAGTATTGTCAGTGCTTCTCTGCTGTTCATAGGGTTTTCAATGGCAGATTGATTTTTGGGAGGGGGTTGCCAGGTCCTTCTCCCAAGCCTACAGCTTCTGGTGTTCCCAGGCGGTCTCCCATCCAGGTACTAACCAGGTCCGACCCTGCTTAGCTTCTGAGATCTGACAGGATCGGATGCATAGCTAGATTATTTATTTCAAAAGATATATGTCCCTCTTACTGACCTTTATTAAAAACTAAACATACCCACATACATTCACAGTCTTCAAGGGTGTTACCTGTTTCTTCCCAGTGTTGCCCTAAAACCCTGCACCCTTTTTGTGAGAAGGTCTTGCCTTGGGAGTTGAGTGGCAGGTGTAGGTGGTAAGGAAGTGCCCTTGTCTGCTTTGTTCTTTGTGCTCAGGGAACTTGCCAAAAGCTTGTTAGTGTCTAGGCTAGACTGAGTAGTCTGCTAGCTTAAGACCCTGCCTGTTAATGGTTTAAGGTGGTGAAAATGTACAGAACTGAGTGTTAAGTACCACTTTTCAGTTGAAAGAACAGTTTCTTCCTCTACTCCCTCTCTCCCCTTCCTCTCTTCCTTTCTCTCTGCACTCCTCAACCTCCATTCTTCTCTTCTCTCCAGCAACTTACATGTATGCCTTCCCTTCTCTTGGGCTTGTCATCTTCTGTCTGTCTGAGGCATTTTCATTTTTCTCTCTAAATGCACACTTAATTCTCCTGTTCTTGCTCAGTTTACCTTCCCCTGGGGAATGGAAATATCCTCGTGCTGACTCAGCCAGGAAATCCAGGTTTTTCCAAATTCCTTTCCAGGTTTACCTAAGCTCCAGGTGCCTCATTTTTTCCTATAATTATTCCTCAAAGGAGTACTATCTTCTAATAAGGTTTGTCTATACTCTCTACTTGGGAGAAGGGCCTGGCAATCCACTCCCAAGGCAATCCAAAAAACAGTCAGCCATTGAAAACCCTATGAGGGTCGCTATGAATCGGATACCGACTCAATGGCACCTAACAACAACAACAACATACTCTCTACTATAAAAAAGAAAGAAAAGGAAGGGAGGAAGGAACAATGGAAGGAAGGAAGGAAGGGAGAGAGAAGGAAGAAAAAAAGTTTCTGTTGCTGAGGAGAAAGAAATGGTACTCCAAAGTTTCTTGGTGACTACTCTTGATCCATGCTCAAAATATATATAAGTTTAACCTTAGACAATGATGATTTAAATATTGGTATTTACCTAGGAATTGTAGTTATAGAAATCAGTTTTCTACCTGCTTGGTCTGAAGCAAGAAAAGAAACTGTAAATGAAGAAAAGATCGGTAAAGCTGTGAAAGTGGTATTGTGTTGTTAGTGTACAGATTTAGGTGTCCTGTTCAGCAGGTTGGGTCAGCAAAGTAGCTTTACTAAAGATTTTATATCCATTTCAAAGAAGCCACATGTCAATCTTATTTTTAATTACAAATAGAGAATAGAAAGCTGTTTGCTTCAGATTACATAATCTGTTTACTATTGCAGTCAGACATCTGTATTCATGGCATAGTGAGAGATGAATATCAAGGACTGTGCTAGAAAAAATGTAGAAAAAAAGGAGAAATATAAAGTTATTTCAATAAGCTACTTGAGTAGCACAGATTTTAATAGCTGAAAACGAGTTGGGATGACTCTACAGTTATTAAAAGAGACAACACCCTAAAATTAGTCTTTTTTAAAAACATCTGTCATCTTGAGTTTTATATCTTTGATTAAACTGAACTGCCATCATAGGCTTTTCTGGAGGTAAGATTAAAAAGTGTTTCTCAACTGAGAAGTTTGTCTTCATAAGCTTTCATTTAAGAAAGGGCAGCCTGTTTTAAATGCAGATCTCATGCTGGTCTTTCTGCATGATGATATTGATAACTTCATTCAGCTGTGACCTCGTTTCCTTCATTACAGATGGGGCATTCTCTTCTCCCACCCACGAGACTTTACCCCAGTGTGCACCACGGAGCTTGGCAGGGCTGCGAAGCTGGCACCAGAGTTTGCCAAAAGGAATGTTAAGCTGATTGCCCTTTCAATAGACAGTGTTGAGGACCATCTTACCTGGAGCAAGGTACAGTTCTGTGATGTATGAATATGTGTATTTGCCTCTCCTTTCCTGTGTCCTCCCATGCAGCTCCTAAAATCCTTAAAATCCTCTCTGTGAGCAGTGTCTTTTGTAGGCTAATGAGCTGACTGTTGGCTGACAGCCCCTGGGTAGCTTCAGAGTGGTGGCTGGTCTCTGAACAGAGCCAGGCAAGGTTAGAGTGTTGGGACTATGAGTCCCACCCAGTCTCTGGGGAAGAGAGAGGGGCTGAAGGTTGAGTTGAGCCCGGTGGCCAGTGGTTTAACCAGTTCTGCCTATGTAGTGAAACTTCCTTAAGAACCCAGAAAAGAATGGGTTCCAGGAGCTTCTGCGTAGCTAAACATGTGGACGTTCCTGGAGGGTAGCGTGTCTAGGGTTGTTGTTGTTAGGTGCCGTTGAGTCATGTCTGACTCACAGCAACTCTCATAGGGTTTTCAATGGCTGATTGTTTCAGGATTGCCTCGGGAGTGGATTGCCACATCCTACTCCCATTTTTTGCCGTGCTGGGAATCAAACCTGGGACTTCAGAGACTGCAGAGCAGCACTGTACCAACTGAGCAAAATCCCAGCCCAGTGTGTCCAGGGAGGGCATGGAAACTCCTTACCTCCCCCTGGTGTCTCTTCACTTGTGTCCTTTGATCAGTTCTATGAGCTCCTGAATCAGATTAGTCAAACCCAAGGAGAGGGTCTTAACCCCCTAGTCAGAAGAACAGGTAAAGCATCCACGGGCTTGTGATTGGCACTGAAAGTCAGAGGTAGGACTGAGCCTTCAACCTGTGGGATCTGATGCTATCTCCAGGTAGGTAGTGTCCAATATGGAACTGATCAGTTGTTGGAGGGGAGAAATTCCCCCATGCTCCTTGGTGACCAGAGGTTATAGAAGTCTTCTGTGTTCACTGGGGAGAAAATAAGGAAAAAAACCCAATCACTTTGGCATTTTGTTCTGTATTATCAGAAATACCAGTTGGCACATACTTTGAGTCTGAGGTTATAGGCCACATAAATTACATAGAGAGTAGCTTGATTTTTGAGATAAAGGGACAAGTCGACCTTGGGTTCAGAGTTCATGGTTAATTAAAAAGCTGATGTGGACTTCTGAATGACCTCTGCATTGCTGCAGCCAGTGGTCACTTCTCAGCCACCACCCCTCTTGGCCTGCCAGCAGCATTGGGCCCAGCAGACCACTCCACATCCTGACACATGATCCTCTCCCAGCTCCCAGGGTGCCACGTCCTTGCTGTTGTGACTCATTCTTAGACTGATTCTCCATTGGCTTCCAACTCCTAATTTATGCTAAAGCTGCCCTGAGCTTATTTCTTGGAGCATTTTTTCCTCTTTTCCATTCCATGTGCACTCTTTCGCTTGGTGAGCCCACCCCCACCCCTGCCACTCACATTGTTAAATAACACCCATAGGCTGTGATTCTCAGAGTTCCATCTCTGGGCCAAACTTTCTTGGCCTCCACATTGCTGAAACCACTGCCTGCTCAGCATCTCCCCTGGGATGTGCCGTCATCTCCAGCCTGGCCTGTCTAACACTGGGCCCCATTCTTCATCACAGGGTCTTCCTTATCTCAGCTAAGGGCAACTCCCTTTTTGCACTGGCTGGGGCCAGAAATCCAGAAGCCATTTTTAACTCCCCATATTTTCTTTTCATATCACATGTCTGATTTATCCATAAACTTGTTGGCTCTCCCTACAAAATATGTTCAGGTTCAGGAAAGAGACTTACCAGGTAAATTGTGTGGCTCGCCTTTACCTCTTTGGGTTTCAACTCAGATGGCACCTAAAGCCAGGTGCAGTGATGCACAGCTGTAATCCCAGTGACTTGCGAAGATCATGAGTTCAAGGCCAGACGCAGCCTGCATAACTTAGTGAGACCTCGACTCGAAATAACAAATGGGCCAGGGGTGCAGTCCAGTGGTAGAGCAATTGCAAAGTATGCGTGAGGCTCCTGGTTCAACCCCCAAGTACTACCTTTTGCATACTATGCACTGGGCACTGTCAAGCACACGCAACTAAATAAAAGGTGGCATGCTGGTGTGAACTGGTGACCCAGGGTGCATACTATGGCCATTGCATACCAGTTAATCTTAAATGTCTGCTATTAGAAGAATCATGTTGTTGTTGTTAGGTGCCATCGAGTTGGTATCCGACTCATAGTGACCCTCATAGGGTTTTCAATGGCAGAGTATTTCGGGATTGCCTTGGGAGTGGATTGCCAGGCCCTTCTCCCATTTTTGCGGTGCTGGGAATTGAACTCGGGACCTCAGAGACTACAGTGCAGCGCTCTACTGACTGAGCTAAATCCCAGCCCCAGAAGAATCATATATAGGAGAAAAAGAAGGGAAATTATCTTTCTTGAGGTGGATTTTTTTTTCATTCCTTACACTTGGCAGTGAATGATAACCAGCATTTCTACAGTTTTCTCACAGGCAGTTTCTCATTAGATTCTAGCAGAGCCTTTTAAAGTACATATATGGTTTCTGCGCTTATTTTTATAAATGAGAATATTGGAATGACTTGCTCAAGATTGCCCAGCTAGAACATGATGGCATTGTGATTTGAACCTCACACTGATGTTCTTTTTGGTGCTGGATGGTAAAGAGAATTAGCTTGATGTGGGGTAGAACAAAGCCAGAGCGTGTGGTTCTTAGGTGTCCATGGGTATAACTCACTGCCTGTTATGCAACTAACAGGGTACAGAATTAATGCATAGCAATAATCAAACTGACAGCTCATTACATCATACCCTTTAAAGCATAGGAGCACACCCAGGTTCAATTTATTTGCCATAGGAATTTTCAAAATTGGATTGCCTTAAATGGGAAACAAGTCTAAACTATCAAAAGCAGTGCCCAAACTTTGGCATATAACTGATTATTTAGGAAACTTCAAGGTGTCTCTAGCATGAAACCACATTGGCTGTTATTTAGTCGTGGTGACTTGATAAGCAGCAATGACAACAGAAGGAAAGTTCATATACTAAAACTAAGGAATATGTTAAAATCTGTTGTTATCCATTTCAAGGTTTACTAAAGTCACTTTTATCTAGTCTCTGCTGAGAAATGCAAAAAGGTGTTGAATCTACTATCCCATCAACTCCTTGTTTTACTTTTAAAACTCCACAAAAATAATACAGTCTTCTAATTTTTAAGTCTACTTTCCCATTACTTCATAAAACTAAACAGCTAAGTTCCTCACTCTCCTACAACAGTTTATACATGGGCTTGCCTACATGTTTCATTGATACTCTTCCTCCTCCCTGGAATGCTTTCTTTTTCCCAGTGAAAAGTCCTACCTTCGCTTCCAGGACCCAGGTAGAAATTCTGCCCCTTTTTTGAAGCCTTTCCTAACTCAGCAGTTCTATAAATGAGGATGTTGGTATACTTCAGCATTTGCAACCACCACTTAAATGTTATAGCCGTCTGCTACTTCATGTAGGAATTACCTAACCTTCATATAGGAATTCTCTCTCCTTTGAAGGCAGCGCCCTATCTTATTGATCGGTATTCCACATATACTTCCTATAATGATCATCCCACCTAAATGCTATATCAATGCTTGATCAGATAATGAAATTAGACTTTTTCTCCCCAGATTTTTCAGGGATAGAAATAGAAATGAATGAATGAAGATTTACTAGGGGAGGAAGGAAGTACATCTTTTTCCTTTAGGTCAGACTTGAAATGCTTTTCACTCATTTACCTTTCCCTTGTCCTCAAGGACTCCCCATTCTTGTGTTTGTTTTAAGTTTTGTGATCAACCCCCTCTGCCCCTTTTTTTCAATTTCTGTCTTGTAGCTTAATGCCTGAGTCATGAACTCTTTTTTTCTTTTCTTTTCTTTTTCTTTTCCTTTTTATAGAATCTTGGTGCTTTTGAAGCAGATCTGTAGAATTTGATTTTGTACATGACATCATCTCTCAATGTGGACTCAGTGACTCCATTTTTGCTGATTTTTTTTTTATACTATTTGGGTACCCAGAGTTATCTCATATTGGAATGTAACTCTATGTGAGTCAACTTCTAAAGGGCTTACAGCTGCTTTCTCAAAGCAGTAAAAACATGTTGAAAAGGGCTTTGGACAATAAGTACTGTACTCATGCAATGAGTTTGGTAGCGTTCCTTCCATTTCTGTTTTGTGGAATAGTTTGAGGAACATTGGTGTTAACTCTTTAACCTCTTAAAACCAAACGTCCTACTTACAGGACAGTAATGAATTCACAGGGTGGGGCTGCCATCCACCTTGCCAGAGCCTTCTGCTGCCCAAACCTCCCAGTGTGTCAATGTCTCACCTTCCCCTCTCTGTAACTGCCTGCCACAGCTGGGTCACACCCTGGGGTTGTGGCAGGTTACCCCCAGGCTCTGTGACCAGTGATCATTGTTTTCAGGCCCCCAGAGTAGCTACATCTCACACACTAGATTCCCTGTCACAATGTGAATGTGGCAAAAGGAATCTCTTCTTCAACGCTGACCCCTCTGCTCAGGTAGAGCGACTGCCTCACCGCCTCCCCTCAATGAACCCAAGAGCTTTAAGGACTGTGCGCTTGTCCTGCGGGACTGCCAGTGTGGCTTCCAGGGCTGTTCAGCTTATGTTTTAGGGTGAGGGCTCCAGTTCCCCTCCCTCTTGCAGCTCAGCTCTGTTCTGTACTCTGATGCCATTCCTTAAACACCTTTGTGATTTCTGGGCTTTTCCAGTCTTTCACTTTGGAACTGAGTCCACTCCTTCCTCCTCTGACTTTATTTTACTGCATCACATGGAGGCTGCCTGGAATCTGCCATCTTACACCCTCGTTCATCTTACTATTAAAATTTCTCAGAGAAAATATTATGGTTCTTGTCCCTGTCTTGCAAGGTGATGCCTATTAACTGATGAAATTCAGAGAAATGTGGCAGATTTAAAATTCTCTTTCCCCTTCCTTCTGCATTTCAGGATATCAATGCTTACAATGGTGACGAGCCCACTGAAAAGCTGCCTTTTCCCATCATTGACGACAAGGACCGAGACCTTGCCATCCTGTTGGGCATGCTGGACCCAGCAGAGAAGGATGAAAAGGGCATGCCTGTGACCGCTCGTGTGGTGAGTCCTAGCAATTCCTTTAGTAATTAGCAAAACTGATCTGACTATCTGTCCCTGTAGACGCTTGGCCCAACTAGAGGAAATTGGAGAATGGCTACAATTATGAAGTAACAGTGTACCAATGACAATACCATTTATCATAATGCTGAGGCAAAATGGCTGAATGGTTCAGCTAAATATTTTAACTGCTTAATTCATGTTGTTGTTGTTAGGTGCCATCGAGTCAGGTCCCACTCGTAATGACCCTATGTACAACAGAACGAAATACTACCTGACACTGTGCCATACCCGGCGCTATTGTCAGTGCTTCTTTGCTATTCATAGGGTTTTTGATGTCTAATTGTTACGGGAGTGGGATGCCAGGTCCTTCTCCCAAGCCTACAATACCCAGTATTCCAAGGTGGTCTCCCATCTAAGGACCAACCAGGCCAGGCCCTGCTTAGCTTCCAAAATCAGACACATTCAGACATTAGGGTGGTATGGCTGTAGCCACTTAATTCATAGCTCTTGAAAATCTACACAAAAATAAGTCACTTATCCTAAAAATGTCATCTAGAATTAAGAAACCTTTTCTGTAGCTCTCCTGACAGGTCTGTCTTTAAAATGATGGGCCATATCTTTCTTCATAGGACAACTCAGAATTCATTTGTTCTGCCCTTTATTTGTTGGGGAACATACCCAGTCCCTCATCTGCATAAGTATATAACTACTTGAGGCCCAGTATCAACTCCCATTAGTATTATTTTTGTGATGATCATCCCTAGTTGACATGGAATCTTCCTGGGTCCTTTTCTGGGTTAAATTTGCACATCACTTTTTCTTAGTGGGACTGCAGAACCAAATATAATTCTTTTCTAAGTTTTGAAAAATAACACGGAGAAGAAAATTATACCCCAGCCACTGAGATAGGCAATTTGGTATATCCATCTAGTTACTTCATTTTGTTTGTTTTTGTTTTTATACTCTGAGCATTTGGAATGGCTGCATAGCTCTCTGAGCTTTACTAATAAAAACACTGAAATAACTCTTCCTGTTTATGCCTTTGTGTGCTTTGCAGGTGTTTGTTTTTGGCCCTGATAAGAAACTGAAGCTATCTATCCTCTACCCAGCTACGACTGGCAGGAACTTTGATGAGATTCTCAGAGTAATTATCTCCCTCCAGCTGACAGCAGAAAAAAGGGTTGCTACCCCAGTTGATTGGAAGGTAATAATGTTAAAAGGCCAGTTACTCAACCTACATGGAAAAACTGATGGACTAGTCTCCACGTTACCTGCCAGGGTCCATGTTGTCTGGGGCTCTATTTCTGCATCCAAGTACACTGAGAGGACTTTTCCTCGTGGCTGAGTTTAAGATTACTTAGAAGTGTTTTACACGTTGTATGTAAAACATAAATTCCTTATATTGCTTTCTAACTTTTAGAGAATTTGGACAAATTGATCACAGTTGACCCCTTTTCTTTATACAAGTTGAGCATCCCTAATCTGAAAACCAAAATCCACAATGCTCCAAGTTGTAAACTTCTTTTGGATTTCAATTTTTTGGACTAGGAATACTCGGCCAGTAAACTCCATGCAAATATCCCAAGATCCAAAAACTCCAGAACACTTGTGATCCCACACATCTCAAAATAAGAGCTACTCAACATGTGTAAGATTTTTAAAAAAGAAGAAAAGAACTTTAACCATTCCCTGATGGCAAATTATTTATAGCCAAACTTAGTCATTTTCCTTAGGTTAGGCCTATAAACTATTGGGGTACTAATGTTATGAAGCATTTAATTTCTTTTAAACTCCAGTCTTTACATCTATGTAGAAACCACTGGATCTTGTTCATAAACTTTTAATCTCTAAGAGCTCTGCAAAAATGTAAGACATGGATAATATCCCAATGGTATCTTAATGTTGCTAGATGGTTTTAAATATGCTGATCTGAATGCCAGGTTGTTTTGTTGGTTTTTTCTGACAGGCAGATCATTTAAGTTGTGTATCTATTAATGGACCCTGTGTTTATTGAACACAGACAGTGAGGGCTGGGGAGCGAGAGGTGAAGAATAGAAAGAGCGTGTCCCCACAGAATGTACATTCCAACGGTAGACACAGACAGTAACCCAGTCTAGTCTAGTGAGTGGGGACAACAGGTGCTATAGAAAATAATCAAACAGAAGTGGGGCCAATAGGAGCTCAGGGGTGGAGGGTTGGTTTCATATTTGGCTGTGAAGGAATGCCTTTCTTGGAAGGGACCTTTGGTAAGGACGTGAAGGAAGCATGTGACCAAATTGTGCATATCTGCGGGAAGACGACTGCGGGCAGAGGAGAAGTTTCATTGAAACATTTAGCAGTTAGTTTCAGAGTTTAGTTACGTAAACATGAGCTTGGCATGGAGGAGTGGAAGGAAGCCAGTGGACCTGAAAAAAGGGGCTTGAGGTGGGATGAGGGACTAGAGTTGAGAGAAGAGCCCAGATTTAACCCTGTAGGGCCTGTAAGCCATGGGACAAACTTAGAATTAAACTCTACAGAGTGGCTTAAATCAGGACTGTTTCTTATTAAGATGCAGAAATAGTTTGCTCACAGAGGCGTCACAGATCAACTTGTGAATACAAAATTCCTCAGCTGGGAGAGAGTACAGAAATCTTGATTAATTCTCCTTGGCACCTGCACCGTTCTAAAGTTAGTTCTTAAAGTCCTTTTAGCATTGCCGTAAGATTGAATTTCCCCCTTCTCCATGTCTTCCAATAGGATGGAGACAGCGTCATGGTCCTTCCAACCATTCCTGAAGAGGAAGCCAAAAAACTTTTCCCTAAAGGAGTCTTCACCAAAGAGCTCCCATCTGGCAAGAAATACCTCCGCTACACTCCCCAGCCTTAAGTCTCTCCAGGAAGTTGGGGCCACAGCTGCTCACTGCCTGCAGCAGTTCCATAGAAATGTCCCGGTGTAATCACAGCTGAGACCTTTAGGTTGCTATCCTACTGGCTTATTAAATAGAAATGGCACGAAAACTTTCTTGGGATTCTTTACTCTGTGCCTTCGCCAGCATTCTGTTCCATCATACACCTCGGCTCTTGGCTGGCTGGCTGTCTCTGAAATATATCCTGCATTTGACACTCAAATCTCATTGGATCTCTGCAGGGTTTCTGATCAGGAAGGTGGTATCAGTTGATGGTTCAGGAAGCCTGCCTCACTCCATCACAGAATGATTATTCTTGTCACTGTCCTAATCAGATCTTCTCCTCTGTTATCCATTTTGGACAGCCACAGAATTCGAGGTTCAACTTCCTCTGTAAATATCTAGTATATAACCCAGGTGACTCATATATTCTTGAATACTCAGTGTTTTTATTACAGCTGGAGGGGAAACTTCAATTCTGTACCTTACTTTAGTAGATAACTGAAGTGGGAAGAGCAGGGGAAGAGGCCTTTAGTATTTTTCTATAAAAATTTTGTGATAAATTTCTATCAAAAGGTGAGACTGCAGAAAAGACTTCCTTTGCCTGGCAGGAAGGTGTCCCCACAGGTATGCACAGGACAAGTGCCATGTGCCTTTCACAGAGTGTTTCCATATTCCCTTCTGCTCTCTGATGATGTGGGAGGGCACATGATCCAGAATGTTTTATTATAGAACTGTTCTTGCATTGGGTTGCTATTTTCTGAATTTTGCTTTTTGGGAATCAGTGAATAAAATCCTTTGTTGAAACCGAATCAAAGAATTCTGTTGTCACATTGTGAACTTCTGGTTTAGACTCAGGCCTCGAAAGGCAGAGGCTTCCTTCTTGTTAGGATTATTCTCCAAAGACAGATGCATAAAAAATTCAGAAAATGAGGTGGGAGAGCCACTGAAGAAATAGGATTTCCACACATACCCTGACACCCTTTGCTCCTTCTTGTGACTTGCTTGGATCCTCAAACCTCAAGACTTCATCAGCCCCTATTATTAAGGATCACAGCTTCCTGACCTAATGCCTTAATGAGATGGCTGGGCTTAAAAACATGAACCTTGAGGATAATAGTACATCTGTGCTTTCTGCTGCTCTGAACTCGAGAGTCTCAGATTTTATTACACTTTGCTACTAACTCTTAGTTTTGGAAAATCTCATTCATGGGTCCTGGTATGTTTGGGTTGTTATAACAAAATTACCATGGACCGAACAGCTTAATCAAGAAACATTTCTCAATTCTGTAGGCTGGGTTGTCCAAGATGAAGGCAGTGGTAGATCCCCTGCCTGCTGAAGACCTGCTTCCTGGCTTGTAGACAGCTGACTTGTTATGCCCTTGCATGCATAGGCACCACAAATCCAAATAGCATCACATGGGGGCTTCCATATATGAATTTTAAAGGGGCCCACATACAATCCATAGCACCAGGTCCAGTCCCTCACATGAAGTCCTCCATATTTTTATAGAATAGAATATTGTAAAACGTGAACACTAGCACAATTTGTTTAAGTCACTAAGCCTCTAGTTGCCTTGGTTTTTCCACATATAAAATTGGAGTAAGGCTAAGGTTGGAAATGCAAGTGCACAATATTCTGGGAAGTCTGGTCTGAAAGGCTGGAGGACTGGCCTCCTATTCTCTGCCTCCCCTCAATGTATTTTGCCCTTAAATATCTAATCATGCAATCCATCATCATCTCTTCTGACTACTCCCTAGCTCCTCTGTCTCATGTCATTTCCCTGGCAATCAGGATCCTTACTAGTCTCCTTGACATTTGCATTTGCTTTCTTTAGTTCTTGCCTCTCTTGGAGAGTATGGCTTCAGGTTTCTTTTATGACGACCACCCAAAGTTGAAATCTGCAACATTAATTACTCAAACTTGTGTCTTGTGTTCATTGACCAATGGAACATTTGTCATTGACTTAGCAAATTCAAAACCAAGTTCACCAACTTTTCCCCCAATCTTAATAAATCTGTTGCCCCTCTCCACTCCTAGTCTTACCTCCATTATGATTTTCACTAAAGTATCGTGTTCTTTCAAAGTCTTGACGAGATGAAAAAAAGAATAATGGATTTTCAAAAATTAAGTCAACCATCACATTCAACTTTATTTGCCCTTTAAAAATAAAATGGAAAGTGACATCAACAGTGCTGCACAATATAAGAATATTAATTTCTCTTAAATTTTTGCTTCCAGTAACCAATATTACAAAACTTAGTTCCATGTTTCAATATTTACTAAACTGAGAAGGGGAGAATAACTGGACTCTGGGAAAGATCAGGGAGGCACTAATTATAGCAATTTCACAAAAATTTCAGGTCCTACACATTTGCTAACTTACTCTATTATGACTTTTTCTCAGCTAGAAACAGGGTTTCATTTGGTAGGCCATAGATTTTTAGGATCTTATCCTCAGGAATTTTTAACATGTCAAGTATAATGCAACTACTTAACATCAGAATTTCTCCAGCAGTCCATCAATTGCTTACAGAATAAATGCATCAGTAAACTATTTCAGCTATTTCTAAGTAAACTTCTTGCCAGGTCATCTTTCAGTTGTTGAGTCAGGATTTTAGCTTGGTCTTTAATCTGATTCCACACATCATATCTGTATTGTTAATTTGTTTTTCTAAAATGGTGTCCAGTTTCCAACTACAATAAAAAAGCCAAAAGTAAAATATTACAGTGAACATTTCAGGAAAAATTTCTTGCCTGTTAAATGGAACTAGAAAACTTATTGAATGGTTCCCATTTTATTATCTGGAACATTGCCTCATAAAAGATCTTACAGGTCAAGGGCTTTGAGTTATATAATTCTACAATATATAATAATAAAGTACATGTGTATCTCTATATAGTAAAGAGATACTACATTAGGAAAGAGAAGTGTTGTGAAAGTTAAATTCGTTTGCTTTATGATTGATTGCAGAGTAACTAGAAACTTTTTCCATAAACTGAGGGAATAGGAATTTAAAAAGAAAAAAAAATATATATATATAAATATAAATATATATATATATATATATATATATATATATATATATATATGGCCTATGTCTGGCGGGTATAACTCATAGAGCATTTGCCTAAGATATTGTGAGGCCCTGGGTTAGGTCCCCCCACTACAAATAATAGGAATGTTGACGATGATAATGATGATGATGATGATAACTACAGGGCCTAGAAAAGATAGTAACAAATGAGGAGCTCAATTATTTGACTCTCAATTGGGTGTCACACTTGTGAAATAAGGTCCCTTTAAGAGAAAGGAGAGAATGACCATAGGAAAGCTACCAAAAAAAGAAAAAACAGTAAGTTTCTGTGTTTGAAGGAGTTCATGACCATGACCTTGATGGACCCCAGTTTCCTTCGCCTGACAAGTACACTGCCTACCACCTTGATGATCATAAGTGACACTTGTTAGGTGCTGTGAGTCATGTCTGACTCATAGCGACCTTCATAGGGTTTTCAATGGCTGGTTGTTTCGGGATTGCCTTGGGAGTGGATTGCTACCTCCTTCTCCCATTTTTTGCAGTGCTGGGAATTGAACAAAGGATTTCAAAGACCTCAGAGTATCTCTCTTCCAACTGAGCTAAATCCCAGCCCCCTAAGTGAGAGTGGCAGGACTAAAATTTCTCGCAGAAGGGTCTTCAGGTGGCCGTCTAGATGGAGATGGAGTGGGCTGGGGGCCTTAGCACATATATCATTTTTCTTCAGAGGGCAGGTTCACTTGGGGTGACTTGTCATCTAGCTGGCAGAAGCCGGGAGGAGAGAGGGTGCTGAAGCCCTGAATCGTGTCCTCAGCACCATCACTGCTCCCACTTCTGCATCTGCCTAGCACCTCACTATTTTTTTATTGGAAATTTTTAATGTACAACTTAATGTGATTCATTCTGACATGCTTTTCATTGTGACATTTCCATATATGCATTTTATTGTACATTGCACAGGTAAGTTCCCCCTTACCCTCTTGTGTACTTCCTCCCCCATCCCACCCCCCCCACCAAAGACCTCTCTTCCATTTGCTTGCCTTTTTGTGGTAATATTTTTCTATATATCCTTGGGTCTCAATTATGTTTAAGATCGAAACTTTTTCTGTAGTGAACTATCTTCTTACATTGTCAATACTATTACCTCAATTTTCTAGCCCATCCATATTATCATCATTCTTTGGTATTATTGGTGTTATTTCCAGAGCTATTAAAGCTGGGCTGTTCACCCTGAGGTTACCCCCTCCCCCATTCCTCACTCCTCCTTGTTCCTCCTCTCCCCACTCTCCTCTCCAGGATTTTCTCCTTTTGCTATATCCCTTCCTCCTTCTTTTGTGCTCCCCAAATTGTCCCTTCTCCACTAAGTTGACTTTAGCTTTTTATTATGTTCCGACCTCCACATAAGTTTTTTCCTTCTTTTAATTTTTGATTCAGTTCCCACATATAAGTGAGAACATGCGGTATTTCTCTTTCTGGGCTTGTGTTCATTCACTTAAAATAATTTTCTCCAATTCCATCCATTTTGCTGCAAATGGCATTATTTCTTTTTTTTTTTTTTTTGATTGATTGAATAGAAGATCCACAAATACTTCCACATACCTATAACCACCTAACTTTCAATAAAAGAGCAAAGCAAGTAAATTGGAAAAAGGATAGCCTTTTCAATAAATGGTGCTGGGAAACATGGATATCCGCTTGCAGAAAAATGAAAACCAACCCGCATCTCTCAATATGCATCAGAGTTAAAATGGATAAAAGACCTCAACATAAAATCAGAAACTTTAAAATTAATAGAAGATAGAATAGGCAATATGCTACAACATATAGGCATAGGGAAGTACTTCCTTAATAGGACTCAAATTGCTCAAGAAATTCCAACAAGAATAGATAAATGGGATTACATGAAATTAAAAAGCTTCTGTACAGCAAAGGAAACAATCAACAAAGTCAAGGAAATCCCCAATGGATGGGAAAAAATCTTCACATCCTATATATCAGCCAGAGGTCTAATTACCAGAATTTATAAAGAACTCAAGAAAAAAAATACCCAAGAAAACAAGTAACCCAATACACAAATGGGCAAAGGAACTGAACAGACAGTTTTCAAATGAAGAGGCCCATAAAGCCATGAAACACATGAAAAAATGTTCAATATCCCTAGCCATTAGGGAAATGCAATTAAAACAGCTCTGAGATTCCACCTTACTCCAATAAGAATGGCCAAGATGAATAAAACAAATAACAACAAATGCTGGCAAGGTTGCGGAGAAAAGGGAACACTCTTACACTGCTGGTGTAAGTACACTCTTACACTGCCAGCTAGATGACAAGTCACCCCAAGTGAACCTGCCCTCTGAAGAAAAATGATATATGTGCTAAGGCCCCCAGCCCACTCCATCTCCATCTAGACGGCCACCTGAAGACCCTTCTGCGAGAAATTTTAGTCCTGCCACTCTCACTTAGGGGGCTGGGATTTAGCTCAGTTGGAAGAGAGATACTCTGAGGTCTTTGAAATCCTTTGTTCAATTCCCAGCACTGCAAAAAATGGGAGAAGGAGGTAGCAATCCACTCCCAAGGCAATCCCGAAACAACCAGCCATTGAAAACCCTATGAAGGTCGCTATGAGTCAGACATGACTCACAGCACCTAACAAGTGTCACTTATGATCATCAAGGTGGTAGGCAGTGTACTTGTCAGGCGAAGGAAACTGGGGTCCATCAAGGTCATGGTCATGAACTCCTTCATGGTGGACCTGTAAATTAGTCCAACCCCTTTGGAAATTAATATGGAGGTATCTTAAAAAAATAAAAATAGATCTACCTTATGACCCAGCTATAACATTATTGGGAATTTACCCAAAGGAAGATGTGTCATCATACCACAGAGACACCTGCATCACCATGTTCAATGCAGCACTTTTCACAATAGCAAGGATATGGAATCAACCAAAGTGTCCATCAACAGAAGAATGGATAAAAATTCTACGGTTCATATATACAATGGAATACTACTCAGCACCTCACTATTGTGCTGTCCAAGCTACTACTCCTCCACTCTTCCCAGGAGTGGGCGCTGGCCCCGATGGGCTCTGTCAGGAGACCAAGCAGAGACCCGCAGAGTCATGAGCATTGCAGGCAGCCCCCATAACCCCCGCTAGACTTGCCTCTTACCCAGCCCAGTGTGACAAGCCCCCTTTCCTCCCCACCATGAGGCACGGCTTCCAAGCCCTTCTCCAATTTCTCTAAATTAGCCCTGGAAGCTGAGGGAAATAGGCAGAGATCTGGGGGCAAACATCTACATGACAGTCCATTTTTTAAAAAGTGTTGTGAAAACTCCTGTTTTATCTTGAAAATTCATGCAAATTTACCATCCTACTCCCTAATGTTTACCTTAATATAAAACATTTTAAATAACTTAATGGTTAAGAGGCGATGGCATTTAGCTCAGTTGGTAGAGCACTGCTCTGCAGTTTCTGAGGTCCCAGGTTTGATTCCCAGCACTGCAAAAATGGGAGAAGGACGTGGCAATCCACTCCTGAGGCAATCCCAAAACAACCAGCCATTGAAAACCCTATGAGGGTCACTATTGAGTCAACAGGACTCAAGGGCACCTAACAACAACAACAATGGTTAAGAGATTGACACTGTAGGAAGATGCCCATGGTGAGTCTCTGGCTCTACACTCCCCCAGCATAGTGCCCACATGTCCACAAGGATTATGCACCCCAAGGGGAGAAGTGCAAAGCCTTAGAATGTCTAAATCTATGCACGTGTGTCTCTCTTTGTCCCTGATCCATAGATCCTTGTTTTTTGAAATACCAAGGAAAAGGAATAAGGAGGGGGGAAATTGGGTGGAGCAAAGTTCTATATTTCAAAAACATCCTATAATTTTAATTTTTAAGTAGTCCAAGTGAGCTTTATGTCAATTTGTCCAAATTAATGAGTTGCAGCAAGGAGTCTCTTCTTGTCACTGGCACTTTGCTCCTTGACCTCATAATTTATTTCAGCTGTATAGTTTAATATTCACAATGCAAAAAAACCTATTCAAAGGACCAAGGTTTTTTACCTCATCTTTTCTCTTCCAGGTATATTCTTTCTTGGTTGTCCGAAGACCAGTGTTGGCTGAAGTGAACCAGACACAGACATAGAACAGAAAAACTGAATTAGGAATTAAGAAAGGCAGCAGGAGAATAGCTGGAGATATCAATTTGCTTTCTCCTTGTAAATTCCCTTTTCTTTCCCCTTTCAGACAGTCTCCTTACTCGTCTCCCAGAGGTGTGTAAGAGGCTCCCAAAAGCCTAATACGAGGGCTGAAAAAATCAAATAGACAAATCACACAAGCAATCGAAGTGTCCTGTGTAAAGACAAGGGGCGCAGCGTGGACTGTGGCAAACAGGAGCACTGTTCACTCTATGGAAGCCAGTGGATGCTCCAGCTAATGGCTGCCCCATATAGGAAGCGGGGCTGAATTTCAGCAGGCCTTCTCATTTTCCATGAAAGCCTCAAATCTGCATTTTTAAAACGCAGAACTTCTACATGGCAACCAATACAAATTTTTTTAAAAGAAAATATGTATGGGGGTGGGGAGGGAGGAGATGGGGGAGCAGGACATGAGAAGGTAATGGGGGAGGTGAATGTGAGCTATGGACAATGAAATGCATGTATGGAAATGCCATAATGAGACCTATGAGGTACCCTAAAAATACTAATAACATAAGATTACTGGGAAAATGAAAGAAAGAAAAAATTTTAAAGTTTAAAATTTGTTGTCCCCTCAAGCCAGTGGTAAGTCCATTAAAGATTGGTCCTCAAAATAAAAAAAAGTGGGTGAGCCAAACCCAGCATGTGGGCCAGACCCAGCCTATGGGCTTATCATTTGTAATTTTTGTCTCAAACCTAGCTTGAGACAAAATCTTCAGTTTGAAAATTATTCCAGAGGGCCTGATGATGGACAGAGGCCTAGAGGCCTAAGAACTGTAGGGACCTGTGCCTTGCTTCCTGGCAATGCTCAAGATCTCTGACTCAGTAGCCCTCCGGGTTCCCCAAGGAGGCTGACAGGAGCCCTGGGTCCCCAGCCTTCCCAGCAACACCTGTATTCCAAAGTGACTTGGAAGCAGCAGAGGGGCAGACCTTAAGAGACTATGTGAGCTGGGGTAGAGTCAGCTCATCACTAGTTCCCTTGGCCAGGTGGCCCAGAAGCAGAGTGAGTTCCCTAAATCACGCATTGTGCATGACCTCAGAACAGGGGATGGAACGTGAGCCATAAGAATGTCTGAGATCCAAGTGGTTGCTAAGGGAGAGGTGTGATTACTTATTTAATGTCTGCCTCTGCCCTGAGAAGGGCAGAAGACTTTTTGGGCTTCCACACCAACACTTGGCATGGTACCCAGCACACAGCAGGGTTCAATCTTAAAAGAATTATGCAAATGAGAAGAAGTGAGATATAATGTTTCAATAAAATCTCACTTTATGCACACAATTAGAAATCAAGTAAATCTTCCTCCCAAATTAACAGTTCATTAAGAACTGCACAATATTTAAGCTTGCAGGTCTGGTGAATTATAAATGTGGAGGTGGTGCCAATTAGACTTACAAATCAAGGCTGACCCGTGTATTTAAGCTAGGACAGCCATGACGGGATTGGAAGGGAGGGATGCTGAGCTTGGAATGAATGAAAGACCTCAACTGAGCTTTCTCTACAACAAGGCCTTCCTCTCTCATCTCCTGTATACACTCAATGCTCAGCAGCAAGGTAAGTGCAGGAAGGGGCTGATGACCATTTAGTGAGGACCATCATTTAATGAAGCCTACAGCCGTAGCCCTGTGGCATCTGATCCTGTCAGATCTCAGAAGCTAAGCAGGGTCGGGCCTGGTTAGTACTTGAATGGGAGACCGCCTGGGAACACCAGGTACTGTAGGCTTGGGAGAAGGACCAGGCAACCCCCTCCAAAAAATCAATCCTCCACTGAAACCCTATGAATAGCAGAGAAGCACAACAATAGTGTTTCACCTGGTGTACACAGGGTTGCTATGAGTCGGATACCAACCTGACAGCACCTAACAACAACAACAATTACTTAGTGACTCTCAAAGTGCATCTAAGGCTGGGGTGTAGCTCAGTTGGTAGAGTACCACTCTGCACTCTCTTAGGCCCTAGGTTCCATCCCCAGCACCGCAAAAATGGGAGAAGGGTGTGGCAGCCCACTGCCAAAACAACACCCTGACAAAACAATCAGCCATTGAAAGCCCTATGAGTTGGACCCAACTTGATGGCTCCTAACAACAATACAGTGCACCAAAAGCAAATCATTTGACTTGTGGCTGCGACTGTGGTTTAGGTACTCAGTGAGCCTGGGTCACATTTTGTGTTCCCTTTGGTTGCTGGGGACAAACCAGTGCCCCACACCCAGACCCACTGTGGGACAGTCCGTCCTCTCCACCCACATTCCTGCAGTGCCCCCAACAGCACCACATGGCTACAGCCTACCAGGGCAGGAACACAGTTCAACACAGAAGCTTCTCTCCCTTGTCAACAGTACAGAGGGAGGGGCACAGAGGAAGAAGGAGCCCAGTGGATTTCAGTGGCTGCCAGTCTCTGATAGGTGACCTCCCACAAATAATGTGGCAGCCAGTGTGGGTCCAGGCACAGGGACTCACAATGAACCTGCATAATTCCCTCTCAAATCATCTTCTCAGTATTAAATAATAAACCTTGTTGTTGTTGTTAGGTACCGTCGAGTCAGTGCCCAACTCATAGCGACCCCTGTGTACAACAGGCAAAACACTACTGTTAATGCTTCTCTGCTATTCATAGGGTTTTCAGTGGCTGACTGTTTTTTGGGAGTGGGTTGTCAGGTCCATCTCCCAAGCCTACAGCACCTGGTGTTCCTAGGTGGTCTCCCATCCAAGTGCTAACCAGGCCCAACCCTGCTTAGCTTCAGAGATCTGACAGGATTAAATGCCACAGCGGTATGGCTGCAGGCAAATACACTACATTTAGTGAAATCCCTTCTTAATGGTTTATTTACCACTAAAAGACTCTATCTTACCCATGACACTGGTGTTGGTATCATTTTTGGCAGGCTCAGATGCATGGATTATCAGCAGCTTGCTTACATCTGCAGTTCCCTGAATCTAAAGGGAAAAGGTCAAAATTCATCAAAAGGGCATCCATTCTTTGATCGCTACTTCCCAACCTTGTTTCCAAAGAATATAAGAAACTAGTCAAAACCTAGAAGTGGGTCTCCAAACTAGGCCTTATTGTTTTGTTTGTTTGTTTGTTGAAATGGGATCTCACTACATAGCCCAGATTGGCCTTGAACTCACTGTCCTCTAGCCTCAGCCTCCCAAATTGTTAGGATTGCAGGGCACGTACCACCACGCCCAGCCGAGCCCTATCTTTTTAATTTCAAACCTTCCTTGATGTTGTTTCAAGACGTGTTAGACTAGAAAATTGTCATTTGCATATTTATAGACTCCAGAGAAGAACTTTCTACACCTTACTTATAAATAGACTAGAAGAAATTCCATTTGGAAACAGGAATCTTTGGTGAACAATGGAAAATCAAGGATTCAAGGTCCATCCTTCCTTAGAGTTTTTACTCTATATGCTACAAAATCTGCCTCCCATAATTCAAGTGGTGGACAAGTAATAATTACAGCCACCACATCTAACTACCACGTTTAATCCTCACACCACCTGCCGAGATGGCTGTGGCCATGACAGCCGAAATGGTTAAGTAGCTTGCCTGTGCTCACACACAGTGTAGGCACAGGGGTCAAGATTTAAATCCATATTTGCCTGACTCCAAATCTGGGACTCTTTAACTACCAGCTATTTTGAAAAACACAATTAATTGTTGTCATTTGAGTTTTAAAGTTGCTTAAGAACCAGACACAGTCTCAAAATACAAAATAAAAAAGTGTGTAGGTGCAGCTCAGTTGTAGAACACTTGCCTGGCATGTGTAAGGCCCCAGGTTCAAACCCCCGAGAACCACAGAAAAAGAGAAAAAAGTCACTTATGGAGCACCATGAAAAGCACATGGCTCATTCAAAATGATACTCCTTACCTGCTCACAGGTTTTAGGTATAATGTAAGGTGCAAGATATGGTTCCTCCGTCTTCCTATTAATTACACTGCCGTACACAATAATAACAAATTTCATGGTGGTGTTATTAATAGTCATTTCATTATAGCTTGACAAAGTCTCCACATATGCTTGATTAAGTGTCACACACTTCTGAAAATTTAAGTCCTACAATAAAATTACATTTTTCCTATAAATCATACAAATGAACACACAATATGCAGAAGAAAATAGCTCCACTGTTCGACCTGAATTCTTTGAAGGTGTCAGAAATTATATAGACCCTGGCTCCAGGAGACAATTGATTTAGCGCTCAGAATGGCCTCTGACACTTTTCCAGATTCAAACGTTTTGTGCTATTGCTTCATGACTCTGGACGTGGTTGCCCAGCCCTGACAGATGAGCCCCCCATCAGCTGCAGCAAGGTGGTCAGCTAAGCCTCCCTGGATTTCTATTTGCACAAAAACCAGGCTTTAAAAGTTCAGAGGCTTCACCTGGCAGTGAACACACGTCCCACCTGACAACTGAGCCAACAGGAGCACAAAGCCAACACCAAACAAAGCAAGGCACTGAGTGAGGTACACCTTTGGGCTTAGGATCACAGACTTTAGAGCTGGGTGGGAACTGTGATGGGTTGAACTGAGTCTTCTTACCCTAAGATGTTATGCTAAAATCCTAACCCTCAGGACCTCAGAATGTGACCTCATTTGGAAATAAGGTCAATGTAGATGCAATTAGTTGTGATGAGGCCGTACAGGAATAAGGTGGGCCCTTAATTCGAAATGACAGCTGTCCTCATTCAAAGGGGAAATTTGGAGGTAGACTGGCGTCCAGAGAGAATGGCAAGTGCAGATGAAAGCAATCATGCCACAAACCAAGGACAGAGGCCTAGAGAGAGTCTCTAAAAACGCTTAGCAGGAACCCACCTTAATTCAGGTTTCTGGCCTCCAGAACCGTGAGACAATGTATTTCTTTTTGAGCCTCCCAGTTTGTGGTGCTTTGTTACAGCAGCACTAGTAAACCAATAGAGGACCTTAGAGGTCATTCAGACAGGAAGAATCTCCCAGACAGTGCTCTCACGGGCACCCTCAGCTCCATCGGAACCTCTCAGCCCCATGGAGCACGTGGCTCTCTGAGCCAGACCTTGGACAACAATCACTTGCTGGGGGCGCCAGCACAGTTGGGGCCCCACAAACATGGGAAAACCAGTATTTTATCTAGAAGTTTGCAACCAGGAAAATCTACAAAAATAAGCTACTTAGGTTTGAAAGCTGGGATTTAGCTCAGTAGGCAGAGTGCACCTCTGCAGTCTCTAAGGTCCCAAGTTCAATTCCCAGCACTGCAAAAATGGGAGAAGGATGTGGCAATCCACTCCCAAGGCAATCCCAAAACAACCAGCCATTGAAAACCCTATGAGTCAGATACAACTCGATGGCACCTAACAACAACAACAGGTTTGAAAGGCAGATATATTTTGAGTTCTGCAATTTATCAAATGGTAAGGGGGGAGGATAAATCTTACCAGTGTCTGAGGGTTCTAAAAAGTCTTAATCTCTATTAAAAGTTTTAATCTCTATGAAATAAAATAGAGATTATCTGGGGTGTAAGATTGGGAGTAAAAGAGTATTTTTTAATGGTTTATATCTGTATTTTTCATTCATATACTGCATTTAAATTGCTTGTGAATTTAAAAAAAGTACAAACACACTTGCCTTATTGTTGAGTCTAATCTGTCTCTATTGCTCCTAATTCTCCCTTCTGGAGTTTCATACCAGACTCTAAATTTTTCCTACTTCTCATGAAGAGGAAAAGGAAAAGAGAAGAATCTCAGTCTCTTTATCCCTCCACCAGAAGTTTTCTACAGGTTATTGCTGTTACATAGTAAAAGAAACCTGCCTAGCTTGGATGACATGTTAACTTTCTAATCCAAGATTTATATTCAGTCTCTCAGTTCAGTGAATCCTGTTGAACTTCAGATCTGTCCCTTCTCTAGATCCTGACTCATAGCAGGGGTGAGAATGAATTTTAAATAGGTTAAGATAAGAGATGGTAAATTGTGCCAATCTAGGGACAGCCTACAGGAATTAGTCACCTCAACAAAGAGATCTACATTAATGTAGGTAGAGCAGACCATTATAAATACCAAACTAAGTGTTCATTAACCTATTCTCATTAATGGTGTGCTTGACTCTTGGGGAATCTACCTATCTAATATCTTCTGAATCTACTTTTTAAAAAGGATTATTCTGAATTTACTTTTTAAAAAGGATTATTGCAGGTAGCCTGGAGAAATTAACCATGGCAAGAGGATGGATGACCTGTAGGAAGTCAGGATAACAGAGTGGTTAAAATTCTTGCAATCTTATTTTAGAAAATCAGACACATCCTTCCTTTCTATCTTTGTCTGGATAAGATGAAATACATATCTATAAAAAATACAGTACCTAAAAATTCATTCACGTTTTAATCATATAGTTTACCTCATCAGCAAGAATCGATTCAAAATACTGAGTTGCAGTACCAAGAGCAAGTTTGAGCCAAATTTTATATTCCAGGGATGGCCAGAAGACATCAAAGCCTTCATATAAGTCCTCCAGGGAGATAAAGAAAGCCTGAAATGACAAGCCACCAGACCATAGCCAGGTGGATTCGAAACTAAATTATGAGACCATCATAAAATGAGATAATCTCCATTTTCTCAGAGAGACTATCAATTCCAACACAATGATGACATTCTGTCATGTCTGTACTGTGGGAAATTTATTTGTGATGTACAAGATGATAAAATTTATGGTCCAATTAAAACAATAGGCTCAATAATAGTAAAAGAACATTTGTATCAGTCAATAAATAGATATTGAAAAATCTGGCTCATAAATCCAAGAACCAAGAACTGAGTTCTATGAACTTCTCTATTTTTCTTGTCACAGTTGGTAAATCCACAGTAGTACCTACCCATTGACCGTATTTATTTCCAGAGACAATCTGCTTACCTGCATAAAAATGACTACTCTTTCAGAATTCAAGTTAAATGAACTGTAATAAACCCACTCAGTCTTGTGACTAAGTTCATGACTTCTGTCCTCTTCCAGACAGGGAACAACATGAACGGGTAAAACAACATTCTCTCTTTTTTCCACACAACTCTAACAACACTCTGGATCCTCTCTCTGTTGCATCTAAGAGCTCTTAGAGATACAGAACTCTTTACAGCAGGGATTTTGGCTCACTTCTATTTGAATTGTCTACACCCACTGGAATGTCAGGCCCCATATTTGTTGAACAGATAACTTCTCACTTGGCAAGTGAAAAAATGGAAGAAAAAAATTTTAAACAAAAGAATATTCTTTAAAACTGCTGTTTTTCAGATTGGTGGTCATTTATTGAGCACTTATATGTGCTAGGTAACTTCCTAATCCCCATAATGTCAAAAGGTAGGGATTAGCTCTACTTAATACACAAGAAAATAAAGACTCAAGGAGGTTGCACAATTCGCTGAGGTCCCACAGCCACAATGTGGCAGAGCTCAGCCAAGCCTGGCATTTGAGACATTAAATCTGCCTTCTCTCAGCTGTTCTACACTGCCTCCCCATGGCTGGCTGGGTGACTAAATGACATATAAAAGCCCAAAGCATGAAAAGATACTGGCAGTCCTTACTTATTTAAGGAAGCATTAACTAATAACCCACAATAGAAATATTTCCCTACCTGTAACGTAGTTTCACAGATGGCGGTATATTCGCTATCATGTTTTAGTAGACAGCTCAACTCTCCAAGGATATTCCCACTGGTACAGTATTCTGTATAAAGGGTCTTCAACTGTCTATCATTCCGTGGGATACTGTCTATTCCAAAAGTAGGAGATGAACTGTGCAGCTGCGAAGGGGGAAAAATGTGCAGAGGGAATAAAAAAAATTAAATCCATGTGAATATACCATAGCAGCTCCCAATCTTTTTATAATTATTCCCAGGGAAGACAGATTCTTTGTGAATCCTGCCAGACATGAAGAAAATAATTAGCCTTCAAAAAAGCCACCATTTCTTTCACATTTAACTTGCCAAGGCAAAGAGTTTTCTCATGTAAAAAAAAAAAAATAGGTTGCTTATAAGGATTAAACGGTATAACCAATAGTCTTTCTTGGCCACTTCTAAAAATTAAAACTCTTCATATCTCCATCACCTCTAACATATTACAGGTTGAGCACCCCTAAATCTAAAAATCTGAAATCCAAGGTGCTCCAAAATCTGAAATGCTTTTGAGTGCTAAGCTAACATTACAGGTGGAAAATTCCACCCCTGACTTGCTGTGACAAGTCATAGTCAAAATTCAGGCACACTAAAAATATTGTATAAAACTACCTGTCGACCACATAGGTAAGGTATATATGAAGCATAAATGAATTTCATGTTTAGATTTGGGTCTTATCCCTAAGATATCTCATTATATGTATTTGCAAATATTCCAAAATCTCAAAAAGTCTGAAACACTCCTGGTTCCAAACATTTTAGATAAGGGACAGTCAACTTGTATATACTACATATTCTCAAATCTAATCCACACCCTTTCAACAGTCTCAGAGAGTTCTCAAACACAAATCCAATCTGCACAAGATCCAAATATGCATCAGATTTTGTACTCCTCTGAAACTGTTGAACTCCCATGTATCTGTCAGCTTGTCATGCTGTGGGGGCTTGCATATTGCTGTGATGTTGAAAGCTATGCCACCAGTATTTCAAATACCAGCAGGGCCACCCATGGTGGGCAGGTTTCAGCTGAGCTCCCAGACTAGGAAAGACTAGGGAGAAGGACCTGGCAGCCTACTCCTGAAACAATTAGCCACTGAAAGCCTTCTGAATAGCAGAGAAGCACTCTCAAATATAATGCCAGAATATGAGCCCCACAGATTGGAAAGCATTCAAGAAATGACTGGGGAAGAGTTGCCTCCTCAAAGTTGTTAGGTGCCACCGAGTGGGGTCCAACTCATAGCGTCCCTATGTACAACAGAATGAAACACTCCTCAAACCTGTGCCAGGCACACAGTATTTTTTATGTTTAAGCCCATTGTTGCAGACACTGTGTCAATCCATCTAGTTGAGTTTCCCTTTTTTTGTTAACCTGCCACTCTCCCAAACATGATGGCCTTTTCCAAGGATTGGTCCCTCCTGACTACATGTCCAAAATATGTAAGACACAGTCTAGTCATCATTGCTTCCAAGGAGCACTCTGGTTACACTTCTAGGACAGCTCTGTTGATTCTTTTGGTAGCGCATGGTATATTCAATATTTGTGTCCAGCACTATAATTCAAAAGCATCAATTCTTATTTCTCCTTTATTCAGTGTCCAGCTTTCATAACCATATGATGCAACTGAACAGACCATGGCATGAGTCAGGCACATCTTCATCTTCAACATGACATCTTTACTTTTCAACACTTCAAAGAGATACTTTACAACAGGTTTTCCCAATGCAATGTGTCTTTTGATTTCTTGACTGCTACTTCCATGTGTGTTGATTGTAGAACCAAGTAAAGCAAAATCTTGGACAACCTCACTCCTTTCTCCATTGATCATGAATTTGCATACTGACCCAGTTGTAAGGATTTTTATTTTATTGATGTTGATGCACAAGCCATACTGAAGGCTGTGTTCTTTGATCTTCATCAGTTAAATGTTTCAATTCCTCTTCACTTTCAGGAAGCAGAGTTGTGTCATCTGCATAACACAGGTTGTTAATGAGTCTTCCTCCAATCCTGATGCCGCATTCTTCCTCGCATTCTTCCTCGTAAAGTCCAGCTTCTCAGATTATTTGCTCAGCATAGAGATTGAAGAGGTACAGTGAAAGGATACAGCCCTGATGCACACTTTTCTCGACTTTAAACCAAGCAGCATTTCCTTGTTCTGTTTGAACAACTGCCTCCTGATCCATGTACAGATTCCTCATGAGTATAATTAAGTGCTCCGGTATTCCCTTTCTTTGCAAGGTTATTCATAATTTGTTATGATCCATATAGTCAAATGCCTTTGCATAGTTGATAAAACATGGATAGACATCATTCTGGTATTCTCTGTTTTTAGCTAATATCCATCTGACATCAACAATTATGACCCTGGTTCTACACCCTCTTCTGAACTCAGCTTGATTTTACAGCAGTTCCCTGTCTATATACTGCTACAGTCACTTTTGAATAATCTTTAGCAAAATTTTGCTTGCGTATGATATTAATGATATCGCTGGATAGATTTCACATTTGTTTGGATCGCCTTTCTTGGGAATGGGAACAAATATAGATCTCCTTCAGTCAGTTGGCCAGGTAGCTGTTTTCCAAATCTCTTGGCATAAACAAGTTAGCACCTCCAGTGCTGCATCTGTTTGTTAAAACATCTCTATTGGTATTACATCAATTCCTGGAGGCTTGTGTGTCACCAATTCCTTCAAGGCAGCTTCCACTTCTTTCAGTACCATTGGTTCCTGATCATAGTCAAGTTTTAATGAGAATGGAGTGCAGACCCTGGGACCTTCATTTGCTGAAGTGGCACAACTCAAAATGAGAAGAAATATAGTGGCTACAACAATGGTCTCAAACATAAAAAGATCGTGTTCATGGCACAATGTTGAGTATTGTTTCATTTTGCTATACTTAGGGTTGCTAACAACAACAACAAAACTTGAAAGAATGTGGATTATATTTAAAAAAATACAGCATCCAACTTATTTGGTTTATTTTTCCCATCTCCTTTTAATCCTTCCAGTAGAAAATAAGCTTAAAAGTGGCACAGACTTTGTCTGTTTTGTCAGTTCCACGCCTAGAATGAACAGTTCCTATTCCATAGAAGTAATGAGGTAAATATTTGTTGAATGAGTGCATGAGTGAATGAAACTGCAAGAATAATGCCAGATACTTAATAAGTGTTATGTTAGTATTATACAGTGTCCCAAAAGAATGTATACACAATAACTTTCCATTTTGCTGTTTTGCTAACTCCTATCTCGAGCTCTTGAACATCATACTAAACATTGCTACCATTAATTCAACTTTGAAAAGTAATGGATAACATCTCTTAGACACTTTTTTATCACTCTAGTATTTATAATAGTTTATTTCCGTGATATTTTTATGGTCTGAAAGGCTCATTCCAAATCTAAAAGCCAAATATATTACTTTCTTTAGAATAAAGTTTTGTCACACAAGATCATCATCTGAAACCACTCCAGGTACTGATTTTCTTGTTCGAACATCCTGGAAAACACTGCTTCTTCCCAAGGTGGTTGTAAAGAATAAGTAAAGACAATAATAACATTTTGTAAAATGGGAAGCACATTCAGTTGTCGAGTGTGATCATTCTCTCTCAGGTATAGTGCTCACTCTGAGCAGAGTGGTTTCACTTGGAAAAGAAATACTATTAAAAATTCCAGTTTTGTCAGCTCCTAAATATCTCCTTTGGTTATAATTATATATTTAAACATCCAATTTAAGAATCAACAGTTCCTTACACTTGCCATTCCTGAAATAATTAAGTAGATTCCTTGTGGCATTTCACCTTCTCTGCAAATGACATCTCCATAGTCAAAATAGGTAAGTCTGGTTCTTTCCTGAATGGAAGAAAAAAAAAAGAAAGAAAGAAAAGGATTCAACATAAAAGCTTCCTATTCTATTTTTCTAAATAGAAATAAGAACTTGCTATGATTTCTGTCTTTCTAGAGGGTTTCTGGGACTTCATCTGCTTTGTTCACTGTCATATCCCGAGACCTAGAACAGTCTCTAGGACATAAAGAATATTCAATAGATATTTATTGAAAAGATCCAAATTCCCATAGCAAATTCAGCTAATGTTCTTATTTTGAACAAGCTTTATATCACTATATGCCTATATAACAAAGTGTAGAACAACTAAACTTGTAGAAAAGAAAGTACCACTCATTGTCACACAGCTTTCCTGATTCCAATAATTCCTCTGCAATGGCTCCAACTGCCTCTCCTCCCTCCATCACCACTCCTGCCACTGGCACCTCCGTGGTGCTCCTTGAGCAAACCAGGCATGCTCAACCCCAGGGTCTTGCACTTGCTATTCCCTTTGCCTGGAATGCTCTTCTCTGCTATTTCCACATGGCTCCTTTCCCTTCTATCAGATCTCTCTTCAAATGTCACCTTATGAAAGCAGCCTTCCTGGCCACTCTACATGAAATAGCTGCTCCATCATACTCTGTTTTCTCACCTCAGTTTTCTCCATACCACTTATCACCCTCTGACATATATGTGTGTGTGTGTGTGTGTGTGTGTGTGTGTGTTGGCTTCTTTATTGTCCATTTCCATCTATGTAATATAAAGCCGGCAAAAGTAGGGACTTCATCTGCTTTGTTCACTGTCATATCCCGAGACCTAGAACAGTCTCTAGGACATAAAGAATATTCAATAGATATTTATGGAAAAGATCCAAATTCCCATAGCAAACTTCAGCTAACTTTAGAGAGAGTATGAACTCTTGAGTATACCACAGTCCTCACTGTTCCCTATTATACCACACCCAGCTGGTTTTACATTTATATTGTCTGTCTGGCCTATGTTGTAACTTAAATTTGAGACCCTTCTTATAAAAAAATATTTCTTCCACAATATGCATTTGGAGGTCCAGAACTCTGCAGCATAAAAGACAATGGGATTGTTAATAATCAAGAAACATAGATAGCTCATTATAAGCAGATAAGTCATTGTGAGAACCTATTTTTGCCCTTTATTTAGGCTCAAAAAGAAATCTATTCTTCCTCTGGGCTTTATTCAAAAGGCTTATATTATGGTTTTTCCTGAATTGGTCAGTATAGAATTTATGCTTTCATGTGCTTTTCTGTTTAATCTTGCACTATTGTTGTTGGGGGCCGTTGAGTTGAGTCTGACTCATGGAGACCTTCATAGGGTTTTCAAAGGCTGATTGTTTCAGGATTGCTTTGGGAGTGCATTGCCCCATCCTTCCCCCATTTTTGCAGTGCAGGGGATTGAGCCCCAGGCCCTCAGAGAGTGTGGAACAGCGGTCTACCAACTGAGCTAACCCCCAGCCCCCAATCTTGCTTTGTTGTTGTTGTTAGGTGCCTTTGAGTCAGTATCTGACTCATAGTGACCCTACATACAACAGGCGAAACACTATTGTCAGTGCTTCTCCGCTATTCATAGGGTTTTCAATGATGGATTGATTTTCAGAAGTGGGTTTCTGGGTCCTTCTCCCAAGCCTACAGTATCTGGTGTTCCCAGGTGGTCTCCTATCCAAGTACTAACCAGGTCTGACCCTGCCTACTTTCCAAGATCTGACGGGATCAGACATCCCAGTGGTACAGTTGCAGGCACTCTTGAATTAGGTAGTAGAAAAAAGTTTACATCAAACCTGAACCAAGACAAAATCTTTACCTTGAAGAATTCAATGAGAACATCTTTATTTTCCATCCAAATAATATTAGGAAGATATTGGTCAGGAGTAGGAGGTGGAATTGCCATTGGAAAGTTATTCAGTGCTTTTAGTTTTGTAAGAAGTACCTTAAAAATAACCAAAATAATGGTGATCAGGTCCTGACAATGGACACTAGGCAAAAACTAGAGAAATATAAACTATTGTTATGCAAATTTACCTAAGCTATGAGCTTGTCTCACCTATGTTAATTATCCTCCAACAGTTTTGTCCCTATTCTCCTACACTTATTAAGATCAAACCTGTCATCTTTATAATACAGTTAACATTGTATCCTACTTTGTTTAATCTCAATGTTTCTAAATTTCACATTGATTACCATATGATCTATTGCCATGTTCTCTACATTTTTTTCATGTACATGATTTGCTTCTCTAAATCCTTCTAATAGAGGAGGACACAGTTCCACCCTATGGTCTCTGAGGAGCCTTCTCTGTTTACTCCTGTAAGGCAAGAGAAAGTCACTTTATCTCCCTATTCCCAAGGCATAACCTATATATCTCCAGTATATTATAGTGTTATTATTTTTATTTGTCTGCCTTACCCTACATATTACTAACTGTTGTTGAGGGGATGCATAAATGACTAAAAAAAGAACAAGGAGGTCCCATAGACTTTGGAGAAATTGTTGTATTCCTTAAGTACCCTATTCTCAAAAGTCCAGGGCACACATATATTTACTCAGTTGAATCAAATAAGTTTCCTATCTCTTATGACCTGGGATATCTAATTATACCTCTTTTGTTGACAATTAGGCAATTAATAGGTATTCAATAGGTAACTGTCAGATGATTGATTTATCCTTTAACTTTCTAAAGAAACCTCCAGGAAGAAAATAAGTTCTTCCTCCTTGGGATCTTATTTATTTTTCTTAATTACTGGGTGTCAAGCATCCAATTGTATTACACAGACTTTAATGATAAATGATAAGAAATGATAAATGATAAAATGGTAAAAAAATAGAATACAAAGCACACATGTTAGAGGCATAACTTGAGGAATACGATAAAGTACCCCTTTTCTGCCCTCAGACAGACATTAAAAAGAAATCTTTTTATCCATTCAATTCCTTCCTGTGATGTTCTAGAAATGAAAGGCATTGTTGCTGTTATTATTTGGTGCCATCAAGACGGTCCAACTCATATAGCGACCCTCCATAGGGTTTTCAATGGTTGATTGTGTCGGAATTGTTTTAGGATTGGATTGCCACATCCTTCTCCCATTGTTGTGGTGCTGGGGATGGAACATGAGTCCTCAGAGAGTGCAGTGTGGTGCTCTACCAACTGAGTTAAATTCCAGCTGAGCTAAACCACAGCCCATGAAAGGCAAAGAACCCTAAAAGAGAAATATGGCCTGTCCCACACCCATTTCTCCTCTGAGGTCATGGAGAGGGAGCCAAGTCCAGGAAGAGACAAGAAGGATAGTGCATGGTGGCCCATGGCTAGGAGCTGCATTGACAAGGAAGAACCTGTGACATCCAGGAATAGTGTACCAGTGGGCAACACAGACATAATGTGGGACCAGAGCTTCCACTTTTCTGTTAAGAAGCAGATCCTGACAATGGCAGTAGAAAGAACATTCTTATTATGCACAGGACACAGTCTAGAAGGCAGGTGTGTTAGAGTGGGAGAACTAAATCTGGCCTTCTTCCTCCTTTTCTTGTGCATTCCTAATTCTTTGCAAGTGCATTTATAATTTTTCAAAAGTCCATTTATTAGCTAACTGATTAGGCAATCTTCCTTGTTAATCTCCTCTCAGACCTGCTCCCTCCCTGATCTCCACCAGCACACACACACACACACACACACACACACACACACACACACACACACAGGTGGGTCCCCTCCCCAACCCATAAATACTATGTGACTGCTACCTCCAATGCCAAAGTCAGAGGGACTTGACAGTAGATACTCCACCAGATGGAGAAACAGAAACATCCAGTGATAGGGAGCCAAAGGAAGATAGGAAATGGAACACCTGGAAAGCTTTCTAGGTATTTGTTAAATTCCTTCCCAAAGCCTGGCCACATGGATTCTGCAAGATACTATCCCCTGGTCCTATTTCTTCACTAAACTTAGCTACAGTTGGTTTCTGTTTCTTACAACAAGTAGTGTTGACTAATGGCGTGTACTGAGCAGCACTGACATTGGTTGTCACCTGCTTTAACAAAAGCTGCAGACAATTGTAGAGGGAATGCCTGCGGTTAAAAACACTTTTCCCATGAATAATGTTTATCAAAATGCATATATGGAAATGTCACAATGAAAAGCATGTCAAAATGAATCACATTAAGATGTACATTAAAAACTTCTAATAAGAAAAAAGAAAGAAAAAAAAAAAACACTTTTCCCAATCAACCTTACTCATTGCTCTCTGCTAGACTAACAACACAGGCTGGCATGTTGGGCAGATGGAATCAAACAAAATGGAAGTTGCTTTATTACCTTATTCATCTCAATACCCTCATGCTTATCAATAATGCCTCTTGACCAAAGGAAGGTGAGATTTTTCAGAGCTTTAGCAATCACAGTCCGGATTGCCTGCTTAGTCTTCAAAGCAATGACAACATCACGACCATCGTGCTCAATGAGTCCTAAGGAAAATTAAACTTAGCAATCAATCTATGCAATAGCCACAGTGATATCTGTATAATAGTCTGGTAAGATGAATTTTTGTCTCCATTGTTGGATGAGAAAATTGAAAATCAGCCTCCCCTACCAGCTAAGAGAAAACCACTCCCTGCCTCATTTCATAGCAGCACCTACACATCTCTATTGTGAAACTCATCACATTACCATATTATTATTTTTACTTAACCTGTCTCAGCCTCCATATTATATAATTTTTGCTGATTGGACAAAGGACTGAATGAATGGGCCCTTGGACTTTGGCTGGTGGGTCTTTCTGAGATTAAAAGCACGTATACTTTCTAGTTTACTAAACATGAGGACTCATGGACTAGACAGTGATTCAAAGTTAACATTTCATGTCTCATTTTTGTAATCCTAACACTGGGCATAATGCCTGACATATGGAAAGTTCTCAGGCTTTTTTTTTTTTTTTTACTAAATGAACTGATCAGGGAAATGAAAGGCAGCAATGATCCAGAACGTAGGTTTTAGTATCAGATGCACCAGGGCTGCAGACCTGGCTAACCACTTTCTAGCCATGTGGCTTTAGGCAAGTGAGCCTCACTAAGCCTCAGTGTCGTCATCTGTAAAATGCAGATGCCTGGAGAAGGATATCATGTTTGGGAGGGTGGCAGGTCAACAAAAAAAAGGAAAACCCTCAACTAGATGGATTGACACAATGTCTGCAATAATGGGCTTAAACATAAATAACATCGTGTGCCAGTATGTGTCTCATAGAGTAATTATAAGGATTAAATGAGGTAATGCATAGGAAGCAATTTATAGCTCCTGATATAATAAGCATTCAGTAATCAGTTGCTGTAACCATATGGAAACAGTCATTCCCTTTTTATAGGACTGAATCAAGAGAACTTAGTGATATTCCATACTAATCTAAAACATCATAAAAAGCAGCAGTTCCTATGCCTTTATTCCCTAAAGCACAGAAATAAAAGCCTACCAGTACTTAAATGGCAATAGTATGTCCTGGGTTTTCTGAAACAGTGCCAAAATATTTTAACCTATTTTCTCTAAGCTTATATTTTCATCCTTTAGACGATGTTCTGTTCATTTTGATTTGGCACCCACGGTCCCCATAAATCCATATGGCATCTTACAATGTGGTTATGAATACAAAGTGGTCTCACTTTATTTCTTTTTTGATGACTTCCATTTATTATGGATCTGGCATATGGTAGATGCTTTTGCACCCACTGAGAGCCTGACCATGACCCTGTAGGAGGAAAGCAGACCCAAAGCCCTTATCATAACACCCTTGGGCTCCTGCTGTGTGCTTTGAGTAACATGGAGTGAATATAGGTGCTCAAACATTAATATCCTTTGAAGCCCTACCCTCTGGAGTATTCATGCAAAAACAAAACAACTTCTTGTCAAAGGTAACCTTCACATTTCTTTTTCTTAAAACCTTAAGGACTCTAACCTTGCTACCTTAATACATTTCCACATTCCTCTCATTCTTTCTCCTACAGTCCCACAGCAACTAACAGCACTCCTTCAACTTGTTTAGTTATCTCATTGGCATGCTCAGAAACTCTGCCGGACTGCACTGTGTGAAGGGCCTGGATCTAGCTATCTCTGCTTTTCCATACTTGGCTTGCTACACGTGTTTAGTACATACCGGCTAAATGAATAACTGATTGAATGAGTGAGTGAATGAAAACATGAGCTTAACATTCCTTCAGTGCAATTATGAGATTATAAGGCGTGATTTCTTTCCTTGTGATCCTATAATTGAACCAAAGGAATATTAATTCAGGAGGGACCAATCCCTGGAGAAGGATATCATGTTTGGGAGGGAGGCAGGTCAACGAAAAAAAGGAAAACCCTCAACTAGATGGATTGACACAGTGTCTGCAACAATGGGCTTAAACATAAATAACATCATGTGCCTGAAACAGAAATGGGGAGTGTTTCTTTCTGTTGTACATAGGGTCGCTATGAGTCGGACCTGACTGAATGGTACCTAACAACAGAGGTATGATTTCAAGGAAGTAGACACCCCAACTACTCACCTAATTCTTTGACAGCCTCTTGCTTGTTTGTTTCCAAAATTTCATATAATTTCTATAATAAATTAAGCAAAACATGCATTTCTTATTTCTGGCTTTACATTCTGATAAAAAGAAGCAGGGTAGAGCAAATCTTACCTAGTTTGATTTAGGAGAATTATTCAGCTCAGTTCTTCCCTGTGGTCAGATCTGCTATGTTCCCTGTGCTGAGACTCTTGCAAAGAACGCTATGCACTTGGTGTTTTGCACACATGCTGTGCCTAATAGTTCTCCAATGAGATTAGCTTGCACTCCACAGTGCATCAGGGAGAACGGCCATAGGCAGAGCCCCGTTTGGAGACGTGCAGAGTGAGCAGCTATTTGGGGAATCAGTCTGTCCGGAGCACAAAACCAGGCAGGACAGTAAGAAAATATGGTATCAATTAGTTCCTGTTTCCTACCCATAACTCCTCACATAAGGGAAGAAATAACTCCACTTGAAGGCTAACCAATCTCTGGTCGATCAATCACACAACACCTATTTGTCAGATGCTCACAGTGTCCCAGGCACTCTTCTTTATAATGCTCACTCTAACTCTGAGTCTTTCTGGAGCATTGTACGTGTGGCCACACCAACAGTTCCCTAGAGCTGTCAGGTGCAAGTGTCGGAAGCTACACTCAGTTCCACAGCACAGCATCGTGCTATTCATAGGGAACAACTAGTGTGTTATTTAAAGGTTAAGCAAAGTTAAGGTTTCATTGGGTTTTTGTCATAGTTATGTTGTTGTTTGGGTTTAGAAAAAAGCCACACATAAAAAGTCCCTCATTTTGAATATATAAATGAGATCTATAGTTTTTATTAAATAATGTAGTAAGATTGGGGAGGTGCCAAGTTATTAGACTGCATAGACCACCAATATACCCAGGTCTGGGCCTGATGGCATTGGTACAAAACCCTCCGCACACTGAACCGCACTGAACTCCACGCTCCCCATAAGAGTGAGGACTGACACCTGTCTGCCAAGTGGCCACAACCAGGGGAGTGGAGACAGGTCCTTACTTCTCCACAGGTAAATTCCATAGACCAGTTTCCAGAGCCAAATCACTTTCAGAATAAGCACCTGCATGATGGCTACCCACATCTTGAATGGTCATTTAAATCTTTATTGACATCTCCTTTAAAAATACCAAAGCAGACTCATTTTTGTCTCTTACATGTCAAGGTGGCTGCTTCCAAATCTCTGTGTCCCCTCACCACCGGTTCTTGTTTCTCTTCTCATTGTCCTGGTTCTATCATCTTTTCCCCTATGAATTAGTCTGTATTCTTTCTAAGACAGATCAATCTAGCCTTTCAGTGGCTCTTTTAATTTTATTCTCCATCCTTCAAAATAAATCAACAGGTTATAGTGCTATTGCACATTGTTTGATACCATAAAGGTAGGTAATAATTTCACAGCCTCTTTGCCTCTTCTGAACTCAATAAGGATGGAGCCACACTTTTCACCAGGGCTGTTAGTCCTGGTGACTAACAGCCACTATCCAAGACAGGTACCACAACCAGAACACATAACCTCCCATCCACCCATGGTTAGGTGGATCTAGGATTTAAATACACTGTCTGATTTAAAATCAGGAGTTTCATTTGGACTAAGAAAATAACTTTCAACTGTTGATACTGTTCAGTTTAGACTCTCATCTACACGTATGAAAATAAAACCAAAATCACCAAACATTGAGGCAAGAAAAAAAAACAAAACAGAATGAAAGACAGGAACCAAATACAACATATAGGAGAACGAACCCTAAGGAAGCCAAATTAACACAGGAGACCGAGCAGAATTTTCACAGGAGACAAAGACATTTACAATAAGGGAATTTTTAAAAGTATCATATTAATTTTTTTGAGACAGGGTCTTGCTGTGTAACCCAGGCTGTCCTGGAATTCCCTATGTAGAACAATCTGGCATTCAACTCGTGTCTATCCTCCTGCCTCAGCCTCCTAAATCCTGGGATTACCGGCATGCACCTCCACATAGAAAAGAAAAGGAAACAGTTGCTGTGAAAAAGAAGCGATCAAAGATCAAAAAATGACTCAGATACTTTTAAAGATGGCTTAGTAGGTTGGGTAAACAGCAGAATGAACACAACTGAAGACTGAATTAGTAACCTGGAAAATCACACAGAGGGATTCTCATTGCAAAGAACAAAGAGGTGACAGTTATGAGGAAAAAATGAAACAGACTAAATCCAGAAATTTGAAAATCAGTTTGAAAAGCTATCAGAAAGCAAAAGCACAGAGGGGAGAAAATAAAAAAAAAGTAATGTGGAAAAGATGGGAATCTTCGAATCAGAGGTCCCACCAAGTGGTATAAGGGGTAAAAAAAATATTTTTAATCACACCTACACATATCCAGGTGAAAATTCAGAACTCCAAGGACAAAGAGAAAAATCCTAAAATCCTCCAAAGACAGAAGAAAAGTCACTTACAAAGGCAAAAGTAAAATAAAACTTATACAGCAGTTCTTAAGGTAGAGGGATAATATATTCAAGTTCTGAGAAAAGAAAATGGTTTGGGGAAGTCAAATGATTAATTATGAGAGGAAAATAAAAATAACTTTGAACACACAAATCCATACATCTTATGAAAAGTTATAGGCATAATCTAGCATAATAAAATAATTATAAAAAAAGAAAAAGTCTCACATGGGATTCAAGATAGAGTAGCTAAAGAAAAGGACAAAAAAAAAAGAGAAGGATCCAGATGTATTGGTGCACACCTGTAACCCCAACAGCTGGGAGGCTGAGGCAGGAAGATAGCAAGTTGAAGACAGCTTGGGCTACATTGCAAGACCGTGTCTAAAGTAAAAGTAAAAAAAGAAGAGAAAAAGAAAAGAAAGAAAAGAGAAGAGAAGAGAAGAGAAGAGAAAGACTTAGAAAAAAATTTTAATTCACTTGGCCATTTTGTTTAGAGGAGTCTCTTTCAATAGTAATTTTAATGATATTGGATCATATTTACTTTTTTATAGATTGAATCTATTGATAGATTCTACAAGTGAATGATGTTTACGTAATCATAGTAGAGCAACAACCTTTTGGTTTTCCACTTATAGGCATTTATTGAAAAGAATAAAGACTCAATTACACTTGTAAAATGTATGTAAATGTTATAAAGTTTTTCCTTAAAAAAAAAAAGTAGTATCTCCGGAGCCATGTTCCATGGCTCACACCTGTAATCACAGCAGCTCAGGAGGTAGAGACAGGAGGATCAGAGATATGAGGCCAGAGGTAGCCTGTGCAATTTAGCAAAACCCTGTCTCAAGAATAAAAATAAAAAAGGTGCAGAGGGTATGGCTCAATGATAGAGCACTTGCTTAGCATGTGCAATACCCTGGGTCCAATCCCTAGTACTGAAAAAAAAAAGAAAAAAGAAAAAATGTGGCTCCAAAATTTCAAGATAGAAAGAAAAAGAAAAGGTTAAAGAAGAGGAATATTACAATATCTTTATACTTCGTAGTAAATATTGTTTAGAGATCATTTAAAGTTAAGCACATACGCATATTACTAAAATTACTGTGGTAAGCAGTATAGGAATTTAATATAGGGAAGATTACTAGAGGCTCTCTCTGGATAGTAGTAGAGGACAAAGCTGGGAGGCATACTTTCTTTTTGTCCCCACGAAGGGGACATTTTACTTGTTACTGTTAAAGTCTGAATTTTAAACAGGTTCTTGGAGTGGTAGTTCATATCCATTAGCTCATTCCACTAGTAGCTAGTAGCTGTTCCTAAGCCAATACCTTCACTATGAAGTTCTATGAGTTCCCCATTCAAACCTGGGCTTCTTTAGCATTTTTATTTTTCTAATGAAAGGCATCAATCATGAAGAGGATGAATAGATAGGCAAGTCTTTTCTCTGCCCTTTTAATACTGTCTGGAATCAATTTATAAACCACTTCTTTCACACCATTTATCCATACCCCTCTGCGCATGATTTTTATCATCTTCTTCCAAACTGGGCAGACCTACTGGTGCTGAGCATAGGTCTTCCTTATCTAATTTCATCTTTTTTAGTAAACCCAACACAGAAAAAATGAAACATTGGTAATTGTGACATCAACACGAGCTTCAATCATGATTTGCCATTTTTTGACCACGGAGCACATTTTGTCACATACCATGGAAGTTAGCTAAGCAGTTTTTGCCTTGAACATCCTCAGCAATTAGCTTGAGTTTTCTAAATGCAACTTCATCATGCAGCACATCAGCAGGGCTTATTCTAAACACTTGGCTGTTGAGGTTATCAGATGTAATTTTAGTTCCTAGAGTTTTTACCCAAGGTTTCTCACATTAAATTCAGTAAGTGCTTTCACATATACCCACCTTTCTTAGAAAATGAATCAAGCACTTTCTGCTTGGCTCCCTTTTCGCTACCTTTTCTAAGGGGCATATCCTTACCAACTGCTGTAGTGCTACTCCGAGAGTCAGAAAGGTAGGGAGGGACACTTTTACTTCTATTATTAAATTGTTTTCAATTTATTAATTTTTGAGTGATTTTTTTTCTATTTTTGCTGTGTTCTCTCCTATATTTACATTCAAAGACCTTACCCTTTAGGCCAGCAAGAGCCACTAAAGATGCTTAGGCAAAAAATACATATGAAATTTTAAAATAGCTCCTTTAAGAACACGAGTCAACTAAATTGCAAAGGGTGGCCTGGAGTGGGCAGACTGGTGTGAGGAGCCTGGTTAGGTGACCGACTCCATCACTAACCTTCCATTTGGTACTAACTGCATACTGCCTAGAAAAGAGGAAGGACTTCAGTGATAAATAAATAAATACATACATACATACATACTACTAGTCCCCCACCCCACAATACCAGGGTTTTAAGTTTTCACTGTCAAGTCTCTGTATTTTTTTTCCTCTCTTCCTCACAACTTCACTCTTTAGGTGAAGCCTTCTTCAAGTCTCAACTTTGCATAAAGGACATTCCCACTGTCCTGCCTTCCAGAGTGTTACAAAGACAGATGTGCCCTCTTCCCTACTCTGCACTCAGCAAATAAATAGTTTGTTTTCTGTTACAAAGATAGCAAATGTGTTTGATGGTAAGAACTGATATGTCAAGTTCAGAGATTGTTCTCTGCCTGGTACTTTGTATACCATAACAAACAATTGAATCCCCTTCACTACTGGAATTTGTCCCATAGGTAAAAAAACATTCAGAAATTATTTTAAAAGAAATGAATACACTTAAGTGGGGTTTTCTCCCCAAAATGACCAGTGCTTGCTTCTCACCTGATATATCGATTCGCGTCCAGAAATCTGTTTTACTAAAAGCTTGGCATCTTCTTGACTTTTGACATAGCCTTTTGTAATACTATACATCAAACTGAGGCGCTTTTTCACCTGAACTTCTACAATATTGATCAGTAATGGTATTGTTATCTGGAATAATGGGGAGGGGGGAAAAACCTTTAAATTCCATGAGGAAAAGCACCCTCTACAGCAGAGGTTTTCAAAGTGTCAGCTCCAGACCAACAACAACAGCATCCAGAAACTTGTTAGAAATGCAGTTTCTGGGCCCTGTCCCAGATTTGCTAAATCAGACACTCAGGTAGCAATCAGTCCTCCCGCTAATTCTATGCATACTCGAGTTTGAAATCCTCTGTCTAAGGAAATTAAAACTTCATGAATAACTAGCCCGGTAGCTGTAGGTGGAGTCTCTAGCACCCACTTTTCCCCTCATTCTCTGTACTCAGATTTCAGGAAACAGAGTGGTGATCCCACAATTTGAGTAACAGTTCTGAACTAAATAAATCATCTCTCTGCACCTCACTCTCTTGTAAGATAAGGAACTGGTAAGATAAAGATATATAAGGTCCTTCTCAGCTCTAAATTTCTCTAATCAGGCTGAGGCAGACGAGCGTAGTGACTTAAGAAAATGAGATTTTAAATAGAAACCTGTCTAGATACACAGAGCAGCTCTCCTACTCACTAGTCCTGTGACCTTGAGCAAGTTACTTAGTAACTTTAAGGACTCCGTTTCCTTGTGTATAAAATGAGGATTATAACATCTAGGCTGGGATTTAGCTCAATTGGTAGAGCGCTGCGCTGCAGTCTCTGAGGTCCCAAGTTCAATTCCCAGCACCGCAAAAACGGGAGAAGGGCCTGGTAATCCACTCCCAAGGCAATCCCGAAGCACTCAGCCATTGAAAACCCTATGAGGGTCGCTATGAGTCGGGTACCAACTCGACGGCACCTAACAACAACAACAACAATAACATCTAAGTACCACCATTCCGATGGAGCCACCCCTCCAAAGCAAACAGTCAACTACACAGCAAGAGGGGTACCCATATGGTTAAAGTGGTGTCAGGGGTACCCACATGGTTAAAGTGGTGTCAGGGCACAGGGCAGACCATAAGGGGTCTGGGTAGCAAGGGAGGAGAAGTGAACAGGAAAATAGCATCACAGTGAAGGAATGACAAGAGCAGAGAGCAGAGTCTGTGTGAGCTGCTATTTTGATTGTGAACTTTGGACAAAGGGAGAACTGTTTAAATAGGGCTTTTTCAAAGCTTTCTTCCTGATGTACTGACTTCCTCCTGAGCTGACCGCCAGATCATCAAGAGTAAAGACCTCTCAATTCCCTTCCAAGATTTCCAGTGCAGATTTGTGTCTTTTCAAAGCCACATTGTGCTGAGTTCAACTATCAAGGCACCTAACTCTTTGTATAGCGGTGATAGCCACATCACAACACTGTTACAATGGATTAACTGGATAATGTATGTAAAGTGTTTTACAGAGTTCTTGGCAAATAGCATGTGCTCAACAAAAAAAGCTTGCCACAATAATACTGATTCCTTAAATATATTTCATTGAGATTCCTCCAGAGCATGCTAGACAGAGACAGAATTGCTGGCCACACTCTAAATAGATTTGGCTTCCACAATAATACATCCTTGAGCCAGGCACCATGGCACATGCCTATAATCCCAGTGGCTTGGGAGGCGGAGGCTGGAGGATTGCAAGTTCGAGACCAGAGGTAGTCTGTATAATTTGGCGAGACCCTGTCTCAAAAAAAAAGGTTAAAAAATGGGCTGAGGGTGCAGCTCAGTGGTACAGCACTTGCAAAACATGCAAGCGCAGAGCCCTGGGTTCAAACCCCAGTACTGCAAAAAAAAAAAAAAAAAAAAAAAAAAAAATCTTTGAATCTTTATTCCATTTTAGATACTTTTCACAGAGTATCACTTCTAAAATAAGATACCTGTATAAAAATTGATTACCTAAGAAAAATTCTATATTCCATAGGTAGTCTTAGCCCCACTGCACTTTCTCAATTCTAAAGTAGTTTGTATTATGTGGAGTTATACCAGACACAAGTTCTCAGCTCTAAACTCAGCTCAGAAAGCAAAGATCAGAGACTCAAAACTACTCCTTTAAACAGGTTTTGCATATACAACTCTGTACAGCAATTCTTGTGGACACTAAATCTGGTAGCACTAATATATAATAAAAGAAGGAACAAAAAAGAAAGTCTTTAAGCAGCCAGGTGCATTGGCACATGCCTGTAATCCCAATAATTTGGGAGGCTGAGGCAGGAAGATCACAAATTCCAGGCCACAGGCAGCCTGTGTGACTCAGCGAGATCCTGTCTCAAAATTAAAAATAAAAGAATGGGCTGGGGGTGTGGGTGTTCAGACAATTCTACCTGTAAGATACTTTTAAGACAGCAAATAAATTTCTCAGAGAATGGGGTAGGTAGAAGATTCTAATGTGTACATTTGCCATCAGAGTTTAGAGAGTTTTTTGTTGTTGTTGCTGGTGTTGTTGTTGTTGTTGTTGTTGTTGTTTTGGTACTAGGGTTTGAACCCAGGGCCTCATGTTTGCATGTTTTGCAAGTGCTGGACCACTGAGTACAGCAATTTTTTAATGTTAGGCCTCAGTCATTTCAATATATACTAGTCCTTTGTGACAGACTAAGAATTAAACAACAAAAACAATAACAAAAATAGAATGGCAAATGAAATCCTCTAGAGCTCTCAGGTTAAATGCTTATATAAAGCATCTCCCTCAACAAGAGATGACAGGGATGTAAGAGTTAAGGCTGAAAATATAAAAATCTACTTTCGGAATTCAAACCATAGCCATGGAAAGAAAGAAACAGTAATTGTTAAAGAGATTAAGGACCACAGTAAAGTTAAATTCCATGGGGCAATAGAGAAAGAGTTCTGTTTCTACACAGCTTGGGTGATGTGAACAAATTTTACTGGAATTTGAAGAACTTGTTTCTGGGCCACTCTGTTTCTAGGCACCTATATTTTCATTCACTTACTCAATAAATATTTATTAAGTACTTAATGATAAGCCAGGCACTGTTCAAGAGCCAGAGATTACATCAATGACCAAAACAGAAAAACCTACCTCATGAAGAGTACATACATTATATAATAAACAGGTGATAAGAGCTCTGGGGAGAAAAATTAAATCTAAGCAGGTAGAAAGGGACCCCAGGGGGATGGAGTGCAAAGCTGAGGGTATAGAAGGCAGGCTCCCATTTTATATAAGGTGGTCAGGGAAAACCTCTGTCAAGGAGAGATTTGAGCAATGACCGAAAGGAGAGAAAGGAACAAACCATGGAGATACTTGTTGGAAAAGCATTTCAGACGAAGAGATGACTCCTTTCTGCCCTTCTCTCAAAAGAGGGAGGTTCCTTCACTCATTCTAAACAATGTAGAAAAATAATACTTTAAAATGTGAAGTCTCACCTTTAAAATAGGAAGAAACCTAATTATTCTTAAGTATCCTAGCACCACTGTAAACTGGATAAGAAACAAGTGGTCTGGTCTCAATATGACAAAGTATATACAAAAGATATCAACGATTCCAATAATTATGATAAAAAATTCCAAAGTATTCCAACGTTGCTGAAAATATTTCCTTTTCCAAATTAGTAGCTGTTTTGAAAAACACATAGGATATTATGTCATTATACATTGATGTAGGGGGAAAAGTCTTAAAATTAACAAATAAAGCCTCAATTATGAATGAGTTATACCCCAAAAGTTGAGCCGTAAGTTATTCATTTAAAATTTCTCCAAATTCTTTTAATCCTCCACATCAAAAATTTTTACTGTGACTGAAAATATCTGCTGTGCATGGTGGTGCATGCCTGTAATCTCAGCACTCAGGAGGCTGAGGCAGAAGTATCACAAGTTTCAGGAGAACCTGGGCTACATTGTGAGTTCCAGGCTGGCCAGTGTTACATAGCAAACCCTGTCTCAAAGAACCCAAATATGTATGTGTGTGTGTGTGTGTGTGTGTGTGTGTGTGTGTGTTGATCAAAATATGGTTAATGTTTAAACAAAAATTTTATTACAATAAAAAAACACATTGCCAGTAAGCCCCCTCAAAACACTCCTGACTTCGAACACATTTATCCTATCATTCTTGCCACTTTCTTTAGCAGTCCCCGAAGTTCTCTTTTGTGAGTGTCTTTAGTTTCATCCTCCATCATGACAACACTCTATGTCACACATCACTTCTGGTATGGCAATTTTGGCCAAATAAAAACTTTACAGCCTGTCCCCATCCACTTTATTCCCTGGACCTGGCCCCATCCAACTTCTGGCTCTTCCCCAAAGTCAAAATGACCATGAAAGGTAAACATTTTTAACCAATTCAGGACATCGAGGCAACTGCAACAGCACAACTATAAGACATTCACAAAAGACGACTTCCAGAATTGCTTCAGAACGTGGCAGCTGGGTGCAGTGACACATACCTGTAATCCCCGCAACTCTGGAAGCTGAGGTAGGAGGATCTTAAATTCAAGGCCAGAGGCAGCCTGCACAACTTAGTGAGACCCTGTCTCAAAATAAGAGAAATAAATAAATAAATTAATTAATTAATTAATTAATTTAAAATGGGCTGGGGGTGCAGCCCAGGCATAGAACACTTGATAAGTATGTCCAAGGCTCTGGATTCAATCCCCAAGTACTGCCGAGAAAAATAGAATAAGTTTGCTCAAAGCCAGGGGGAGTATTTTGAGGAATTTTAATGCAAATACATCTTTTACTGTAATAAATTTTAAATTTAAACATTCACCATTTTTTATCACACAGTATTTATGTATAGAATCTATAATAAAGCTATAATATCAAAAACAAGATTTAAAAATACAATAAACAGGTTCATTATAATAAAGTATGAAAATAGTAATGAAGATAAACCATCTTTGAATCATTTATCCTAACCAAGTTCTCATATTATGACAAAGACCTAGCCAACCCACTTGATTTTACTCACTTAATTACTTTTTGCTTCATTCCAGAAAGCATTTAAGGGGAATATCAGTATCTGGATTTTCAATTTTCTTTTACTTGATCTTTGAGATTTTCTCTACTTCAAGATAATTCATCTCATGTCCAAGACCGTGGCTATTATACTGATTTCATTAGTACATTTAGAAAACTCAAAAAGGCTAGTATTTTATGGATCAGATACCTCAACATAAAATCAGAAACCTTAAAACTACTAGAAGAAAAGATAGGGAATGCACATAAGCAAGTATTTCCTTAACAAGACTCCAATTGCCTGGAAACTGCACCAAGAATTGGCAAATTGGATTACATGACACTAAAAAGCTTCTGTACAGCAAAGGAAATACTTAATAAAGGGAGAGCCTGCAGAATGGGAGAAAATATTTGCAACCTACATCTGACCAAGAATTAATTTCTAGAATATACAAAGAACTCAAGAACCTAAACATCAAAGCAACAAATAATCCAATAAATAAGTGGGCAATGGAGCTGAACAGACAGTTCTCAAAAGAAGAAATACAAGTGGCCAATAAGCACATAAAAAATGTTAAATATCCCTAGCCATTAGGGAAACGCAAATCAAAACTACAGTGAGATTCCATCTCACTCCAGGAAGAATGGCAAAGATTAACAAAACAAATAATAACAAATGCTGACAAGGATGCAAAGAAAAAGGAACCCTTTTACACTGCTAGTGGGACTATAAATTAGTTTACTTGCTATGGATATCAATACAGAATTTCCTAAGAAAACTAAAAATAGAACTACCATATGATCTAGCCCTACCACTTCTAGGAAGATAAATTATCATACCACAGGGCACATGGCCTTCCATTTTTAATGCAGCACTCTTCACAATTGCAAGTATATGGAATCAACCCAGATGTCCATCAACAGAGGATTGGATTTAAAAATTGTGGTACATATACACAATGGAGTACTATTCAGCAGTAAAGAAGAATGAAATTATGTCATTTGCAGCAAAGTGGATGGAACTGGAGAATATCATTTTAAGCAAAACAACCCAGATCTAAAAAGAGAAATACTGCATGTTCTCTCTCATATGTGGGAGTTAAAGCTACCTTAAAGGAAAAAATACAAAAACTTTATACACACACACACACACACACACACACACACATATTTGTAAAATGTACAATCATACATATCTAAAATTTGAAATTACAAGTGGACCCAATATGAGGGGGGAAGGAACTAGTGGGAGGGAGTGGGAGATGGAGAAGGGAGAAAAGGAGGGGGAACAATGTAGAAGGGTAAAGAGGGAAAGAAAAAACGCAAAATACAGATGCAACTCTATGAAAATACAAACAAAAAATCCAGGTACAACCCATGGTAGCATATGACTGTCATTATATGCTAATTAAAATTCTAACTTACTTTATTTTGTTCCATAAAATGTTTAAGGAGATGGAAATGTAAGTAATACTGATTTTATAGTTGCATAAGGGATATATCAACTGACTTTTTACTCTGTACCTCACCAACATGTATAAATAAAATACCAATTTAAAAAATCTAAAAGAAATATATAATTCTATTTTAAACAGTACCTTCAGTGTTGATCCTAATACATATAAAAATATAAAATAGTAATTTATTGATATCAGTGCTGATACATTTAGCTCTCTTGCCATTGGCCATAAATGTATTATAAAAGGATAAATATGCATTAAGGTTACAATGTGTCCTGTATATTCAAATTCTTCTGAAAATACGATGCGATATATCAAAATCATAAATTTATTACTCCTACAAAAAAAGATCAGATATCAGATTACTTAAAAGTATAATGATTAAGAGCTGAAGTTCACCATTTATTTAAATAAACAATTAAAATTAATTTGAAGAAGACTATAAATAATATAAAACAACAGATAAAAGGGAAAAAATGAAAGAAGAAAAACAAAAAGCATGTTTTACACATAAAAATTATAATGGAGAAAGATAAAAAATGTGACAATCTGTATCAGGAATGGAGAGCATGTTTAAAATCAAGGCTTTGGAACATAGGAAATAATTCAAAGATTCAAAAATCAAAGCAAGGAACAAATACATCTAGAGGAAAATTGGTAACACAAGAATATTGTTTAAAATTAAAATCAGAAAACATATTTTATTCAATAATTACCATAACATGTACTTCTTAAAACTTTCCAATCCATCTAAAGTAGAGCCTAATAAAAAGACCTTCCCTGAATATATGTTAAGATACTAAGATTACTCTTTATATTTCTCTTTAAATTTATTAAATGGAAGAAAGCAAAAAACTCTGATTTTGATATAAAAGGTTGTTGTTGTTGTTAGGTGCCATTGAGTCGATATCCGACTCATAGCGACCCTCTGTACAACAGGGGAAACACTATTGTCAGTGCTTCTCTGCTATGCATAGGGTTTTCGATGGCAGATTGATTTTTGGGAGGGGGTTGCCAGGTCCTTCTCCCAAGGCTACAGCATCTGGTGTTCCCAGGCGGTCTCCCATCCAGGTACTAACCAGGCCCGACCCTGCTTAGCTTCCAAGATCTGACAGGATCGGATGCCACAGTGCTATAGCTGCAGGCTAACATCTGCTTAAAATCTAGCAGCATTAATGCTCCTACTATGTTCTTATTTTGACATCTTATATTGGTAGAGGGGCTGGGATTTAGCTCAGTTGGTAGAGCACTGCTCTGCAATCTCTGAGGTCTCGAGTTCGATTCCCAGCACCACAAAAATGGGAGAAGGGTGTGGCAATCCATTCCCGAGGCAATCCTGAAACAATCAGCCATTGAAAACCCTATGAGGGTTGCTGTGAGTCAGACATGACTTGATGGTACCTAACAACAACATATTGATAGAAAGGCCTTGTCTTCCTGCTCTAAAAATTATGTAAGTTCACAATTTATATAACAAAGTAGATTCTACCCAAGTTAAGTAAAAATCTGTATTTTGTGATATTTTTTCAAATTGGTGGTAGACATTATCAAGGCCGCTTATATTTTTCCTAATTACAGACATCAACATCCATTCTCCATGGCACAGATGTGATAAACTGAGCTAGATTTAGTTCATCAGTTAGATATTTCCCACCCCTGCTCTATGTTACACCCAGATGAACGTACAAGCAGTCCAGTATGCAATATGACCCTACAATACCATCTTTTTCTTCTTTCTGCCCACACTTCAATAGAGGTGTTAATGAAGTTGCTAAAATGGAAAGGAAGAAGAGAAGTAGGCAATCTGCTCACTCACCACTGAATAATCATCAACCATAATATTAGTTTCATTTTATGAAGGAAAATCAAGGTATTCTATCATGAAAGTATAGAAATGGTGGTATTTTCAAGTATATTGCTATTAAAAGCTCACAATACTCACCCAGGTGGGATAAAACGTATCGCATCTTTATTATATTCCAAGAAAGTTAACACATTTTTAAACTTCATAAGCCAACTTCTAGATCTTACATAAGTTAAAACATCATAAATACTCATGAACCTAAAAAAAAATACATGTGTGTTATAATAAAAAGCAAGTGCGTTACTTGAGGCAATATAAAATGGGAAGTTATGCTACATATAAATTTAATGTGGACCTACTAAATATGTTCACTCAGTCCCCAACCTCTGCATTCCTCTGCATATCCTCCCATAGTCATGGTACAGGAACATTTTTAGCATGATACTCTTGTGCCCCTGTTCCTATAACCCCTCCTGACTTGAGATAGAATGTAATTAAAGCATCTCTAGACAAATTCTTTGGGGTTCTGGAATCAAACTTCCTTTTATCATGTACTGCCTAGCCCTGAAGGCAACTGAAGGCCCTGTCTTTCCCAAATGCAATCCCAAATGATAGATCTCCCAAAAAGGTTGTTGTTGTTGTTGTTAGGTGCCATCTGAGTCGGTATCTGACTCATAGCCACCCTACGTACAACATCGGAAACACTATTGTTAGTGCTTCTCTGCTATTTGTAAGGTTTTCAATGGCTGGCTGTTTTTTGGGAGTGGGTTTCCAGCTCCTTCTCCCAAGCATATAGCATCTAGTGTTCCCAGGCGGTCTCCCATCCAAGTACCAACCAGGTCCGATCCTGCTTAGCTTCCAAGATCTGAAGGGATCAGACACCGCAGTGGTATGGCTGCAGGCAAAACAGTTACTAGGCTGCTGAAATGTTAACTGTCACCCGGCTGTTGTCTCCTACCATTACCTCACAGCTTTGTCTTAGATGATCCATTAACTAATGTCTACCAGGACTGTGACTAGTCATTGATATATCTCGAAGACATTGAGCTTTTCCCGATAGATATTGGATCTATCAAAACAAGCAGTTGGGTCAACTCCTCCAGAGCCTGCTCCACCCCAGGGAGCAGCCTAACAGCAGGATCCAGGCTTCTGTTCCTCCTCCAGGAATTCAGTGAATAGGATATAAAGGCAAAATAATTCAAGTAGTAATTGAACTTAGGCAGGTTCTCATTCATGGGTCCCCAAGTCTCTTATCTAATTACAAGGCAGCTGGATCTTCCTCCAGAGTCCTCTAGTGTCACTGAGGTTATGACACTGGAGGGGAAATAAGCAAGCAAGAAAAATGGAATAAAGATGGCTGGGTGGACAGATGAACAGATAGACTGACAGATGGACATAGATAGTTAAGGTAATAGATTGGTTAATCTGGACATTTAATTCTCAGTTTGTTGACCATTTGTCATACACCCATTTAATTCTAGAAATAATTAAAGAGGTATTGCACTTACTTTCCTTGAATGGGGCAATAGCTTTTTGTTGCACCAATTAATATCCGGGCTGCTTCTACTCCAAGGATTCCATCATTACATTGTTTTTCAAAGCTACTCTAAACAATTTTTAAAAAATTACAAAGGATCAAAATGTAAATGTAGTGTACTCTTCTTAATCTTTACATAGCCTGCTCTGTAATTACTGAACTCAATATAATTGGCCCTCTGTATCCATGGGTTCTGCATCCGTGAATTCAATCAACCACAAACTGAAAATATTCAGGGGAAAAAATTGCATCTATAGTGAACATAAATTGTGAACATCTATAGTGAACATATAGTGAACAAAAGATTGCATCTATAGTGAACATGGACTTTTTTCTTATCATTATTCTCCAAATAAATATGCTCTAACAACTATTTACATAGCATTTGCATGCTATCAGGTATTACAAGTAATCCAGGGAAGAATTAAAGAATGTGGGAGGATGTGCATAAGTAGGTTATTTGCAAATGCTATGTCATTTTATATAAGCAATCCACAGATTTTGGTGTCCATGAGAGGTCCTAGAACCAATCTCCCGTGGATATTGGGGAACCACCATATACGAATATACAATTACAAAAAGTTTTATAGTAGTAACTGAATTTCATTCAATTCAAATATCTACTGAACATCTAAGAAGGGAAAAATATGAGCAAAGTTGAAAGAAGGCAGAGGGAATCAGTGGGAGAAAGTGGAGGCTGGGGAAGGGATGGGGGAAGGGAAATAAAGTAGAGGGGACAAAGGAGAGAAGAAAATCTCAAAATATTTGATGCAACTATATGAATAAATCAGAAACATGGTTCTGTAAAACATGTAAGTTCATAAATTGTGAAAGAAAACGTGATATAATAGTTGCATAATGGATATAGCAAAAGTCTTACTACTCTATATGCCACCAAAATTTATAAAGAAGAAGAAAAAAACTTTAATAAATCAAATGGTGAGCACTGGGCCCGGAGGTGCATGCCTATAATCCCAGCAGCTCTGGAGGCAGAGGTGGGAGGATCACAAGTTCGAGACCAGAGGTAGTCTGCGAAACTTAGCAAGACCTTGTCTCAAAAAGTAAAAAAAAAAAAAAAAAAAAAAAAAAAAAAAAAAAAAAAAAAAAAAAAAAAAAAAAAAAAAAAAAAAAAAAAAAAAAAAAAAAAAAAAAAAAAAAAAAAAAAAAAAAAAAAAAAAAAAAAAAAAAA
>VMDO01001538.1:0-17585 GCA_007922755.1 Pedetes capensis | reverse complement strand
TACGGCAAAAATAAAATAAAATAAATCAAATGGTAATTTTAACAACCACTAGACTATCAGAAGGCAAAAACAAATTTCTAGTCACCTGAAAACTGTTATTAAGGAAGTAAGGATTAAAAGCACTATAAGAAAAAAAATGTAGGTAGACTATTTGAATAATACCAACCATTTGTATTATAGCTACATGCAATCTGGCTTCTTCTATTAAAACTTCATCTGTTGGTTGCTCCTCTTTTTCACCATGTGAAACATGGGAAAATTGAACAGTATTAAGCTAAGTTTTGAAACATAAAGAGATAAAGTTAAAAACAAGTAAAAATGATTAGGAGATAGGAAATGCTATATTCAACAAAGATTTCAATAATTGAAATCAGAATTACTGATAGGTTATGTAGAACTTGGGTAACTATTACCATGTAAGAGTGTTGTTTTCAATTGTGGTGAAATAAATATTGCTTTGGGGAGATTTAGAAGCCATATTCTTCTCTGAACCTGTCTATGTTTGGCTGCTGTCTGAGTCAGCCTGGTTTCTGGTTTTGATAATACTCACACAGGGAGCAATCTCTCAATATCTCAACCTTTTAGAAACATCACCTTGGCAGAGGCCATTGATTGGTAGTCAACCAGCCAGTTTGGAAAAACATCCATTTTCCTATTATTCAGCACATAAGGCTGATCACCAACACTTTCTCTTTACAGAATTCAAAGAAGTCATTTCACCAAGATAGCAAAGCTAGTAAATATCCCTCCTCAGTTTCCTGGCATTCAGTTAGCAGAATCGGGTCCTTTGATCATGACTCAAGCACAACAGGCAGACCGAGAGAGGGAAAGAAAGACCATTTTTTTGGTCAGGTATTAACTCACAGGAACGTATTCAATCCTTGCTTTTTCTTCGACTACAGTCCAATTAACATTTGTCAAAATTTTTTCTGTTTTAAATAAAGTGATCGTGTTCTGTATTATTTCCTGTATGTGATGAATGACAGTTTGCATGGCCATTTGTCTTGGGAGGGAAATGGCACACAAGCCTGCGGTAAAGACAAGCAAGGACCTTAATAGGCGTACCCATTCCAGCTCCCCCTTGCTCCTTCACCCCCCCTGCTATGATCCTTGTCTAGATTTCTCTACTCAATGTGTCTCTTTGTAACTTTACTGTTTTACTGTATTTATGCAACTTATTACAAATAGCTTCAAATTATTCTTAGATTGTATTACAGGTTCCCACTTGTGATTTTATTACATCTGTGTGTATTTTTAGGGGGCTGGGATTTAGCTCAGTTGGTAGAGCGCTGCTCTGCAGTCTCTGAGGTCCAGAGTTCGATTCCCAGTACCACAAAATGGGAGAAGGACGTAGCAACCCACTCCCAAGGCAATCCCAAAAACAGTCAACCATTGAAAACCCCATGAGGGGTTTTCAATCAACAACATGTGTATTTTTATTGTTGTTGTTGTTGTTGTTGTTAGGTGCCGTCGAGTCAGTATCCGACTCATAGCGACCCTCTGTACAACAGGGGAAACACTATTGTCAGTGCTTCTCTGCTGTTCATAGGGTTTTCAATGGCAGATTGATTTTTTGGGGAGGGGGTTGCCAGGTCCTTCTCCCAAGCCTACAGCTTCTAGTGTTCCCAGACGGTCTCCCATCCAGGTACTAACCAGGCCTGACCCTGCTTAGCTTCCAAGACCTGACAGGATCGGATTCCACAGGGCTACGGCTGCAGGCATGTATTTTTATTATGAAGCACAAATTCCTTTTAGAAATAGGGAATTATGGCAGAGCCTGAGGATTGTCTTCCAATATTGATTCTCCCCTTCTCTCCCTCCTCTCACCCATAGAACCCCTGAGTTTTGGCTGACCTCATAGGGAGCCTGGGAAAGATAACAGTTACCAATTTCCCTCACCCATGTATTACCATATAATTGAGTTCTGGCCAATGGAATGAGACTCAGGAATAGAATGGAAGATGAGTGTGTGTGTGTGTGTGTGTGTGTGTGTGTGTGTGTGTGTGTGTGTCTGTGTGTGTGTGTCTGTGTGTGTGTGTATTTTCTGGATTGTGCTCTTATCAGGAAGCTGCTTACTCTCCATGTCCACATCCCCAATTCTCTTTTCTAGTTGGTTGGACCATATATACATGGTGATAATGAGCACTTCTCTATCCTACAGAAACACCCTATGGAATAGAGGAGCAGCAACAGAAAAAGAACCTGGACCCCTAGACAACCTGGTGTAGCAGAACCATCCCACTCTTCTGGACTTTTTGAAGAAAGGGAAAGAAGTCCTTCTGTCTTATTTAAGCCTCTGTTCATCTATATTTAATAAGTGAATGAAAATAAATTATTTCTAAACCAAGTGTGTAAGAAATGCCCACATAACCCGCATTTTTCTCCCCAGTTAATTACTGAATGATATATATATATATATATATATATATGCATATAACTTACCTAATGTCCTAGCTGACAAAATCATCATGTATGAATTTATTGCCATAGTCAGTAATGATATTACCTGTACATAAAATATAAACTAAAAACAAAGCATAAAATAGTTAGAATCAAAATATTAAATAAGCTCTTTGTTCATCTAACTACCAACAAAATTCTATCTTAATCCACACTTTTTAATTCTGTCTCTGATAGGTAAGTTGAGGCAAAGGAACTGTTTTGTGGACACTGCTTGAACATAATATACTGCGGGCAGAAATTAATTTTCCATCTAAATGAGGAAAAAAATAGATTGTGTAGGTTGCTGGGATAAGGACACAGAGAGAACTTTCCAAAGTTGCCACCTCTGCGAACAGTGGTACAGGGCAGCAAGGGGGCGGCCATCACAGACAGCTGTGGAACCTGCAAGGTGGGGAGAAACCCCAGCAACAGCAGGCAGTGGTGACTCTGGGTGGCACAGGGATGTGCACCTGCCGTCAGTATTCACCACCGCCATACAAGAGGCCCTGAAGGAGGAGGCAAGAGCTAGGGCAGAGTCTGGAGAGGTGCCGTGAACAAACAAAAGGCAATAACATTTGTAAGCCTTGGCTCTGCCACTTATTAGCCATGTGGTTTGGAGCCAGGTAACTTAACCCCATGCCCCGTGTCGTTCACTGAAAAACTAGAGTTAATAGCAATACCTCCTCCAGAGTGTTTCTCCCAACCTGACTGATAACAGTCACCTGAAGTGCTTGCTAAACATTCTGACTCTCAGGCCCTTTCCCAGACATTGTGACTCTGAAATTCTGAGCAGTAGCCAAGGGCATAGAAAACACTGTAAAATAACACCCAAATGTTAGTTAACGTCTCATTGACTTGGTTTTAGACCAACTCATTGCAGAAAAAGGAATCAAAGCATAACTGGTTGTCAGGCTTTTCCTGTGGTGCACAGAAGGGCCCCCAATCTTTACAAAAATACAGGCTTACTTGAACCCCAAATTAATTCCCAGGCCACGCCCACAGATTTAATCTTCAGGAAAGATGTGGTAAGGACAATTCAATAATTTATCACTTTAGATGGAACATGGACTGCCTAAGTCTGTCTTACATGCCTTTGAGTATGCGACTCAAATTTCTTATACCTCTGAATCTCCTGTTGAATTCTCCAAACATTTCCTTCTACGCTATAGGCACTCAACCCTTTGACATCCTGATCCATATCCTTTGTACCAGCTGGATTTCCTCCTAAAATATAGCATCCACTAGCAAATGCATTGTTTTACCTTCTTAGCACAGAACCTAGAGCAGCGATTGTTAAACCAGGATCTACAGTAAATAATTTGAGGACACTTAGGTCCTACTCTAAACATTATATCAGGATCATTGGGACTGAGCCCCATAGGTCAATATTAAATGTGACCCACATAATTTTAGTCTGCAGCCATACCACTGTGGGCGCCCAATCCTGTCAGATCTCAGAAGCTAAGCAGGGTTGGGCCTAGTTTGTCCTTGGATGGGAGACTACCTGGGAATACCAGGTGCTATAGGGTTGGGAGAAGGACCTGGCAACTCACTCCCAAAAATAATCAGCCACTGAAAACCCTATGAATAGCAGAGAAGCACAACAATAATGTTTCACCTGTTGTAAGCAGGATCACTGAGTTGGATACCGACTCAAAGGCACCTAACAACAACAACGTAATTTTAATGTGAGACCAGCTTGAGAGCCACTGAATTAGAGTTAACAACATCATATCTCTCATTCTGGGCTTTATTAATTCAAGCTAGTCTGGAGCTTTGAAACTGAAAAACAACGATATGGGAAACTTGTATTCCTCTAGAATATCTATAAATTCTGAGATGTTTCTATTTAGGTTTTTTCTTTCTTTTTCTTTTTTTTTTTTTTCTTTTTTGGTGGTGGTACTAGGGGTTGAACCCAGGGCCTCATGCTTGCATGTTTTGCAAGTGTTATACCACTGAGCTGCACCAACAGCCCTTTTTTTTTACTCTTTTAAACAGAGTCTCTCACTAAATTACACAGACTGCCTCTGGTCTTGAATTTGCGATCCTCCTGTCTCTGCCTCCCGAGTCACTGGGATTACAGGCATGCGCCACCGTGCCCAGCTTATTTAATTATTTCTTATTTTCATTAATTTATTTTTCATTCAACAAGAATGTATGAAGCACCTACTATTTTCTACATACTCAGTCTGACTTGATAGTTAAAGTGCAAGTAGCTTAGTTCATTCTCATTTCAACTTGTTGACTTGGACAGAATTCGTTCTACCTTGCTGTTGTTGTTGTTAGGTGCTGTGGAGTCAGAATCTGGTTCAGAGGGTTTCCAATGGCTGGTGATTTCCAGATTACTTGGGGAATGGGCTGCCAAGTCCTCCCATTTTTGTGGTGCTGGGGATTGAACGCAGGTCCTCAGAGAGGGTGGAGCACAACTAATAGCTGTCATCTATTGATTGGCCTGGATAGTGAACTTTGTGCTAGGCATGCTTCACAGATTTCTCAGTTTGTTCTTATACCAACATGCAATAAAACTATATATAGTTTTATTATCTCTAGAATGTATCTAATGACCCAGAAGTTTGATGTTGTATTGTTAGGTGCTGTCAAGTCGGTATCCAACTCCCAGTGACCCTATGTACAACAGGCAAAACACTATTATCAGTGTTTCTCTGCTGTTCACAGGGTTTTCAATGATGGATTTATTCTGGGGAGTGGGTTGTCAGGTCCATCTCCCAAGCCTACAGCACCTGGTGTTCCTAGGCAGTCTTCCATCCAAGTACTAACCAGGCCCAACCCTGCTTAGCTTCTGAGATCTGACGGGATCGGATGCCACAGGGCTACACTGCAGGCTAGAAGTTTGATAGGGCTAGAAAATTCAGCATGATTCCACAACTAATAACTTGTAGAAGCTGGAATTTGAGCCGAGATTCCAGAGCCAAACTCCCTACCACTCTGTTAACTTACCTAGCACGTGACAGAATATAATTCATACTAAACATAACATTCTTAATAATATAAAGCACTTTAAAATCATGCAGTGCTGAAGCCTCACCAACAAAAAATGATAGGGTGAGGAATATGATACCCCATCAAGAAAAGCACTTCTTTTGGGAGTGAGGGCACCTGAGTTCTTTCCCTATCATGTTAATATATATATGCTCTGATTTCTCCACATGCGAGATGAAGAGGTTGATAGATGATCCCAGAAACAAGGTATTTAAAAAATGCTATACTCCCTGAGCCTTCTGGTACAGGAGGAAAATAGCAAAGAAGAGAAAAAAATTCTGGGCTAGAAATCAGATAATATTAGGAACCCTGGATGTCTACCTCCAGATCCCTCAGTAAGTAAGTAGGAAGGTGGTCTGAGGTCATATTATCCCAGGGCTTTTCTCCCTCCTAGGGGCAGATGGGAGGTTTATCTGCCTGGGAGGTTGCAGGGAGCTGGTTCTGGAGACTTCTAGCTACTTCTCAAGCTAACTCATACTGTACTGTCACAAATGATGAGGGACAGGGCCTGAGGTTTTAGCTTAGTGGTGAAGTGCTTGCTTAGCATGTACAACGCCCCCTGGATCTGAATCTTAGCACAGCAAAAACAAACAAACAAACAAACAATGAGGTACCATAACCCTGTCAGCAGGTAGACAGGGTTCTTTGGATCTTGCCTGGAATGTCTACCCCAGATGCTGCAACACCAGACTGCCCAGAAAACCGCCAGCTAGCTCAGGAATAAAAGTTTTGAAAAACAGTGGAAAAGCCGGGCGCAGTGGCACATGCCTGTAATCCCAGTGGCTTGGGAGGCAGAGGCAGGAGGATCGAAAGTTCAAGACCTGAGGCAGTCTGAGTAATTTAGTAAGACCCTGTCTCAAAAAGTAAAAAAAAAAAAAAAAAAAAAAAAAATGGGCTGGGGGTGCAGCTCAGTGGTCCAGCACTTGCAAAGCATGCAAGCATGAGGCCCTGGGTTCAACCCCCAGTACCACAAAAAAAAGAAAACAGTGGAAAAGAAATCAAGTTTTGTTTTTCACTACAGATACTGGAGTCTTCAGCCAAGATATTTTAAATGAGCCCTGCAGACCTAAATATAACCAGATCCTTAATGCAACCATGTATAAAAATCTCTATTCCATTAGTGTATGTAACTAGCACTTCAGTTTTTGTTTTAACAGCTATAGGAATTGGAAGGTTCTACATAAGGGTATTATTTTTTCAGGTTTTCTAACAGCTATTGGAAAATAGCTTTTGTGTTCTCAATAATATTTATAGAGCATTTATTAAATGCCAGATATTTTACTAAGCATCTCAATCCTCAAATGGAAATTAAGGCTCAGAAAAGCTAGAGAACTTCCCCAAAGTCACACAGCCTCTGGATAGTGGAAGTAGGATTGGAAGTCAAGCTTAACACCTGTGTCCATAACCACTCTATGACCATTGGCCCTGTTTACACTGTCAACATAAATAAACTTGTTTTCTGAGTTCCTTTCTACTTAAAAGAATGCATTTTTAAAATTTAATTTAAGACTGGTTAACGTCATTATTGGATATGGTATAAGTGCTACAAAATAAGTAAAAATAAGTAAAAACAATCATGAGACATGATTTTTCCTACCATATGTGGTGCATCAACTTTTTGTTCAGCGACATTATAAATATCAGGAGTCAAGAGTAAGCTAAAAACTCCTCTAATTCCAGACCATGTGATAACAACAGCCAAACGCCAATTGTACTCATAACTTGAATGCATCAAAATAGGACTCACTAAAATGATAGTAAGCAACCTGTAGACAGAAAAACACTAAAAATAAATAAATAATATTACTGCTATTTGTGATTGAAATGATGTACTTCATACTAAATTCTATATAAAATTTTTCAAGAAAAAGAAGACAAAGTTTACGGATAAGTCATTCAAACTTTCTGGGGCCAATCAAATCTACCATCTAAATTTTGTGTATAAAACTCAACTCTTGAAAAATAATGCTAAAAGTTCTCTCCAAATACAAGGGTTTATCATTAACTCTTTTGTGTACTGTTTTCATTTAGGTAGTAAATTCCTGCTTGGAGACATCTTCAAAAAACATTGACAAGATCCTCTATTCTTTAACAGGCCACACAATGACTGGATTCAGAAACTGGAGCAGGATATGAAGATCATGGCCAAAATGTAAAATTATTGTAGACACATTAAGAAACTTAATCAAACCAAAATTTTTTTTAGTTCCCACAAGCATCCTACACTAAATAACACATAAATTGTTTCAACGTGTGCCGTCTTGTTTTTCAGGTCCCCTCTCTATAGAATCCTGTACTAAAATGAAGAATCTAATTTTAGGCGATCTATACCAAGAGAATATCAGTAATGTACTTCAGATTACTTAAAACTAATGAGGTGTCCACAAAAGTAAAATCAGACATAGTTTAAGGCTCAAAGAATACATTATGTTATGTGTGTCAGTAGTGTGTCTTCTCAACTAGGAGTCACACAAGCCAATCTAGAGAATTCCTGTCACTGAAAAATAGAAAATCAGCTGAGTATGGTGGCAAATGCCTGTAGTCCCAGCTACTTGGGAAGCTGAGGCAGGAGGACTGTGTCAGCCTGCGTAATTTAGCAAGACTCTGTCTCAAAAGATAAACAAAAAATGGGCTCAAGGTACAGCCCAGTGGTAAAGCATTTGCAAAGTATGTGTGAGGTCCTGGGTTCAACCCCAAGTACAGAAAGAGAGAGAGAAAGAGAGAGAGACACAGAGAGAGAGAGAGAGAGAGAGAGAGAGAGAGAGAGAGAGAGAGAAAGAAAGAGAAAGAGAGAAAGAGAAATAGAAAATCTACTCTTGTCATTTATACTCTATATAGCTAATTTGGGCAAACTCTTTTGCTTTACATTTAAGGATTTTGCAAAGTGACTCTTACCAATCTTTTCAGCCTTACTAAATAATCTTTCCACAAAATAGCATTGAGTCCACCCAAAATAGAACACATTATGAGATTTCTTGATATTAAAAACAGGAGTCAGGAGCCGGGCGCAGTGGCACACGCCTGTAATCCCACCGGCTAGGGAGGCGGAGACAGGAGGATCGCAAGTTCGAGACCAGAGGCAGTCTGCATAATTTAGCGAGACCCTGTCTCAAAAAGTAAAAAAAAAATGGGCTAGGGGTGCAGCTCAGGGGTTGAGCACATGCAAAGCATGCAAGTGTGAGGCCCTGGGTTCAACTCCCAGTACGACAAAAAAAAAAAAAAAAAAAAAAAAAAAAAAAAAAAAAAAAAAAAAAAAAAAAAAAAAAAAAAAAAAAAAAAAAAAAAACGGGAGTCAGTATAGCAGACTCTGAAGTAGTAAAATTGAGGCTTGCCTTTTACTATGTAAACTTAAGCAGGTTATTTACCCTCTCTGTGCCTATTTTTCCTCTGTAAAATGAAGACAATAATAATAACTGTACTTGCCTCAAAAGGTTATCGTAAATGTTCAATTAAATGAGGCAACACTCATAAGGCTTAAAATGATGCTTTGTATGTGGTCAGCTCTTAATACATGATAAATACGTAAACATAACTGCCTATGATATAATTATGTCAATACATAGTAGTTGATTACAAATGATTATTATGACCATGTCCTCCCATTTCTTTGTCTTGGTTCATCCTCTCTGAAGTGATGCTTCTCATCAAGTCTCAACAAGTGTCTATAGAAAGACCACCCATACCTTGAGGGCCCACATAAAGATGATTGTCTTCAGGAAAACCTTTCCTCTAGTGAGGAGGAGCCAATAGTTCAGCAAGGTCTCTGGCACCCACTAGCCATTTAACCTCAGCAAAGTAGTCAGCTTTTCTTGGCTAAGTTTTTTCTTTCTTTTTCTTTTTTTCCAGTATTTCAGGGTTGAACCCCAAGCCTCACACATCCCAGGCAAGTGCTCTACCATGAAGCAGCACTTCTACCATCTTTTTTATTTTTTTATTTTGAAACAAGGTCTCGAGATAAAAGTTGTACAGGTTGCCTGTAACCTGAAGCTCATGATCCTCCCAACTCAGCCTCCCAAGTCATTGGAATCACAGGTGTACACCACAGCACCCAGCAAGATTGTAAACTTCTTAAGGAGAGGCAATCTTATTTTACCCATCACTACAACCCTTGAGATTTCTAACTGCAAGTCCTATCATGTGGCACAGTCACTCCTTTCTAGACAAAGAGACTTGGAGCTGCTGTTTGCCTGGGTTGGAGGTAGTAATGAGTGGTATCACTAGAGACCAGTGAGGAAAAACCACCATATGAATTGGCTTGTGAGTTGAATGATTGCATATTTTTTAAGGCATAGCTGTACAACCAAAGCCCTGGAAGAAGAACTAGCTGAAATAGAATCCTCCAGCCCTTAACTAAAAAGGTGGCAGGAGACAGTGTCTCTATGCCACCCTCAGGTTGGAGGACTGGCAATGGGGAAGAAAGAGAGAATATATAGGAGGACACACCCTAATTGTGAGAAGAGGGGACTGACATGCTGTTTTCCCACTAAAGTGAAGGCCTGAAGAATTTCTAAGATGGTCTAGAGTCAGGGATTCAAAGGAGAGACCTTTGGGTGGGAGAAGCTTGAGAAGGAAATGTGAGATCCTGCTAATGACTAGATATGGAAGGGAAGTCTGACAATCTCTTAGGAGCATCACTAACCTGTGGGAGTTGGAGAGCTGAGTCAGGACTGGACTGGCTAGATAAGATCACTGGGTCTTTCCATTGCCACCATGATCAGCCAACCACATAAGAACAAATCAACTACTCCCTCCCTTCCCCCAAGGACTGACCAGTAAGGTAAGGGATCCTCCCTCATCACTTTTAGCACAAACCCCAGAGTTGAAAAGGAACAATATCAGAGATAACTATATATGAGTCTGTGTGTCTACAAAAACACCCTCGCGCACACACACACACACACACACACACACACACTACATTGTACCTAACCTAATGATCCTGAAATGACCTGAGAAGTTACTGGATTGGAATGAAATTACCTGATTGTATATAAAGTGAATCCGTTAGGTTCTAACTCACAATAATACTGCAAAACCAGTTCTAGAAATAAAATTTTATTTTTTGAATACTAGTATCTGCACACTGTTATGATAGCTAAGTTATGTGCCCATTACAACTAGATAGGGGAAGAAAGTTGATTCAGGCCATATATATCCCTGTCCAAGGCAGAAACTGACCCATGTGCCCAATCGCTATTGTAGAAAATTCATAGTCACAAAGTCTAAAAGGTAACAAGTATGGGAGATGGGACTTGGACCCAGAAATAAACATAAATGCACAAATTATGTTAGGAAGCAATGACTAACTTTCTAAACAGTGATTTTTTTTTAAAGAAGTCCAGGCATAGAGGCAGAGAATGAAGTACCCAGCTTAGCCATAGAAAAGCCATTTTATAGATCAGGCTAAGAAAAATTTTCCACTGCCTCAGAGAGACCCCACCCCTCCCAACTCGGGAGGTCCCCAGCTATCTTAAACTGCCGCTTCCTGTTATCTGCTAACACCAACGTCTCAGAATGCCAAAACCTTCCCCCTTCCCGCTTGCGCCTTGCTATTTGATTTAACCAATCTAATTCTAATCTAACTCAATTCTAATTCTGGACTTAACAAAGTGCAGCAAAACAAACTTTAAAATAGAATTGTTACCTTACAAAATTCGTTGTTGCTAATAAGATGAAAGTGAAAATGAAGGTGTGCCATCTAAAGTAATTGATTTCTCCACATCCAACCACTATGCCAAAGAAAGCATATATTAAATGTTCGTATACAGACGAAGACATTAATAAGAACCTGAGGTGAATGAAAAGGAAATGACATTTTCAGCAAGATATTTTTAAAGTCTTTCCTTTTTCACATTAAAAAATCTATGTCATCCCTGCCGTCACTGTCTCAGCAGAGGCCCTTGCCTTCATCACTGCTTCAGTCAACATGGAAAAGTATTTGTTGGATCTGAAGACACTCAGGCTATATTCCCCATTAGCCTCATCACACCAACACTCATGGGCTGCCTCTCACGACAGACTAGTAAGAGTAAAGCAGAAAAATGAAGACTCCCCAGGTTGGTGCTTTATCAGTTTCTCTGGGATTACGTGGCAGTTTATCAACTGTCAGAGCTGGGGTGGCTACAAGGAGGCATCTCATTAACTTTGTGCAGCCCTGGCAGGATGGCCCAAAGTCTCAGCACAACTTCTCCCAGTGTGACTGGGAAGGTCTCTCCTATCAGCTTTCCCACTTTCTGAATCCCTAGAAGTCTTGTAAACCTCACTCTAAGCCTGTGTTCTCCATGAAATCATCCTAGGCAGTCTGGTTGGAAGTGATCCTCTTTTGAACCTCTGCCACACTGATCATGTGCACCACCATCATTAAGCAGAGGAGAGCCTTGGAATCTCCCAGTTTGCCTCCTAATAACTTCTGCCCCCATCCTCATCCCTGGGCCACAGTGTTTAGGACGTGGGGCTGAGGTCCAGCAGGATATTCTGTTCTGTGGTTCAGTGTGCTAGCATGCACAAGTCAGAGCCCCATCTGACTTCAACAAGCAGATTTCAAGTCCTACCCCCTCTTGATTCTCTCTCTTGGAACTTTTTCTTTCTGCCACACAAGCCAGTCTCCCTACAGGTGAGTCTCAAGATTTAACCCTACAGGTGAGTCTCAAGATTTATACTCGGCGGGGTGCTGTGGTGCACTCCTGTAATCCCAAAGACTTGGGAGGCTTAGGCAGGGGGATCATGAGTTCAAGGCCAGAGGTAGCCTGCACAATTTAGCAAGATGCTGTCTCAAAATGAAATTTAAAAATGGGAAGCTGCGGATACAGCTCAGTGGTAGAGCCCAGCATGTTTGCCTAGCATGTTTGAGGCCCTGGGTTCAACTCCCCTGTACTGCAACAAATAAAATACAATAAAATACCAAAAGGGTAGGAAGGACATAATTTCAGAAAAATGGATAGCCTTTTACATTAAATAAATTTTCATGTGAAAACTCAGAATTCAGGCTTACATTTTCATTTCAACACTCACTTTCATTTGATGTAAAAACTTCTACACTAAGTTGTGATTTGATGCCCAATAACTCTGAAGCATTTCTGTATTTTAGCACAGTCTCTCAGAGAAGTCCTAACATATTTGTCTGAGAAGACAGGCAATGGTTTTTTTCCCCTGTTCACAGATGTCCACATGACATTTTTTAGTACCAGGAGAAAGGATAAGAGTTTTGCAGGGGTTGCATCTTCCTGAGACTCTTCTTTTCCTGCTCTTCCTTTATTACTATCCTGTCATTTATCTATATTATTAGGAAATAGAGGGAAAGGCATTTCTTTTCTTTAAATCCACAATCAAAAGTAAAATTCTATCAAAGAATTATACACCAAAATCAGTAGTGTCTCTGAACTACTGAAACTTTATTGATAATAGGAATGTCAATTAATGTCAATAATTGTCTTTGCAAATATAACTGATAGAAAAAATTTTAATTGAAATGTAGAAAAAAGTTACATAAAGGAGTTTTATTAGCATCCATGAAGGCAAGACCCCCTAAACACTAAACTTCTATGAGATCTATACCAAATACACAACAGGAAACTTACTTAGTAATTATGAACTCCATCCTCGGTTTAAAGCTTAAGGAATCTAACTTCATCCCTACAGTGATCAAAGCAACAATGCCTGACATTCCAAAATATTCCACTAGGAGAGAAAAAAGGAATAATTATATTCAATTAAACCTACACACTGATGTACTTCATTCTGAGTGAAGAACTGATGAGAAACTTGAGAGTAATATTTCTTACTTAGAAAGTGGATTCAAGGGATTGGCCTGATGCTGTAGATCATAGGGTAGCAAACCTTTTCTATAAAAGACCAGGAAGTAAATATCTAGCCTTTGTGGGCCACTCAGCACCTGTCATGACTACTCAACTCAGCTGTTGTGCTGCGAAAGTAGCCACAGATAACAAGCAAACAAATGAGTGACCAATGAAACTTCAATTGTAGGCACTAGAATTTGAGTTTCACATAATCTTTATATGCCAGAAAAAAAAATTGTTCTTTTTTAAACCATATTTAAATTTAAAAGCCATTTTTAGCTACCAGTCTTTCTAAAAATACGCAGACTTGACCCAGTTTGCTAACCCTACAGCATCACTGAGGATTGGACTAGTGGAGAAATAAATTTAATAATCTCGGCTCAGCACCTCAGGGACATCAGGATTTGTGGGCCCAGCTCAGTGCTTTTTATGAATGCAGTTCGGGAAGCCTCCTTTGCTCTTGCTTCCCTAATTAAACTGGTAATTCACCAGGCTCTAAGCAAACATGTAAATGTAGCCTGAGGCATAAAAACCAACCATGAAGAATGGCTGAATACTATAAACACCTACAGCCTTAGGCTGCAGAGTCTCCATATTGCACATTATCAAAAGCAGACAGAAAGGAAGAGAAAGAACATGAAAGGGAGAAGTGGAAGAGCTTTGGGACAGGGCAGAGCTGGTTGCTCTTGGAATGGGACCTCCTCTTTCTCCATTAGTGTCCCCACGTGTGTAAAATAGATGCAAAATGGCAATGCCTCATAGAGTTATAAAATGAACTTCAATCACATGAAAATTGCTCAGCACACTTGCAGCAATGAATAAATGATCATTCTTATTGTGCTATTGTTTTTATCTATTCACTTTATTGCTTATTAAAATTTAGTATTAATACTGTTGATTAAAGATGATTTTATTATTCCTTTCATTTATCTCATCATTTAATTCACTTTAGACTTCTTTTTATCTACTTACTTAACTGAACGGAGCTTAAATAACCGATGATAGGCCTACAGCTGTGCCACTATGGTGTCAGATCTCGGAAGTTAAGCAGGGTCAGGCCTTGTTAGTCCTTGGATGGGAGACAGCCTGGGAACACCAGGCGCTGCAGGCTTGGGAGATGGACCTGGCAACCCACTCCTGAAACAATTTGCCATTGAAAATCCTATGAATAGCAGAGAAGCACTGACATAGTGCCGGGCATGGCACAGTGCTAGGGAGCGTTTCATCTGTTGTACATGGGGTCACTATAAGTTGGACACAACTCAAAATCACCTAACAACAACCAATGACAGGAAAACCAGTTACAAACTAGGAGACAGGGAAACTCTCTCAAAATCTTATCTTCAATTCTTCCAATTATTAATTCCAATTCAGTATATACTTCATTAAATACATTTTTGATAAACATTTGAATTGAATGGACCTGGATTGATCAAGCTTTTGGGTTACATATCTGAGCATAGGGAATCCATACTGCTCAGTTGGACAACCACAAACCAACCTGAAAAGTTGTGCAGCAAGACCAGAAGTCTAATGTGGAAATGATGCCAGAAGACTCTAAGAAATCCCATCCTACCTCTCGCCCTTAATTCACACCCATTTGCATCTGTCTAGGAGGATGCCAAGCACCGAATGGAAACACTTCCATTTCTAGAAGGAAAGAGGAAAGGAACCAACATTTGCTAACTGCCCTACCTTGAGCTCAGTGGTGTGCTGGTCAATGTTCAAAACCAGCTCTCTGGGAGGTTTTTTTGTTTTGTTTTGCTTTGTTTTTTTAATGCCCTAAATTGTAGTGTCTCCTAATTACCTGTGGCATAAAGATTCCCTGTGGCCAATTTTAAGCTACCAACTTGACCTTGCGGCAACTTGAGGTGGGAGGTGGGAGGTGCATAATCAGCTCTTGAAAGTGCCTGACTGCAGCTCACCAGAATAAGCACATCACATCACCCACACTGCCTCATTAACACCTGCAATACCTCTACAGATGAGGTGTGACTAATACCACTTTTATAGATGAAGAAACTGAAGCTTAGAAAGGCTAAGTCATTTTCCAAGGTGACCAAGCTGATCAATAGTAGAACTGGGATTTGAACACCCATCTGCCTAACTCCACAGCCCTTCAAGGCCCAGTGTCAGTTTATTCAACGACCTGTGTTAAATTAGTCTCAAGCATTCAGCAAACTCTGAACTTGGCTGAGAGGAGACAACGAGAACAAAAGATGACTAAAAGACAGCCTCCTCCTCCCAGGGACTCACAGTTTGGTAGGGAGAAAGAAAGACTAAATTAAGTTTTCGTCAAGATGTAAAGCATCTACACAATCTTCACAGAGAAGGAGATAAATGGAAGGAAATCACCCTGCAGGGAATATTTTCGATAATTGTACTGATTGAGGGCAATGAGCAACCTCTTGGTGGCCCTTTATCTGTAGAGGAAGCAGTGCTTTTGTGTAACTGGAGGTAAAAGGAGGAGTAATTAACCTCTTGATACCCAAGGTCTTTCATGGAGGGAGGTTGTTTCCCTGTCTGAGAGGAGATCGAAGGCAGAACCTGACAGTTTGCCCATAGTTACCATGACTTTGGGGGATTGGTTAGCTCAGTCTGGCCAGTAAACACTTTAATTACCAATTTTCTTGAACTAAATTCGCTGAGGTACAGGAGTTTAGCTCAGTGGGTAGAGTGCTGCTCCACACTGAGGACCCAGGTTTGATCCCCAGCACCACAAAAATGGGAGAAGGATGTGTCAATCCACTCCCGAAGCAATCCTGAAACAATCAGCCATTGAAACCTTATGAGGGTCGTATGAGTTGGACCTGACTCATGGCACCTAACAACAAAAACTAGCCGAAGGTTTACCAGGGCTGGGCACTCTTACACCTGTGATTATTCCACTTTCCTGCTTCCCTTCCAAACATAAATACACCCAATTTCCCCCTCTCCTTTTCCTGCCTCCTAGACTCAGGAAAGGGCTACCATTTCAACAGCTTCCTTGGCTTATTACCCATTAAATTAAAAACTACTGAGCTGCAAAAGCATCTCTCCCAACTTGCTCATTTTACAGATGCGTGGCTCAGGGCCAAAGCAGGAATGAGCTCAGTGTTGATTCCTCTTCCAGGGGACTGGCAGCGACTACCTCTAAGGTCAAAGATTAGAGCTCAAAAAGAATAAGACAGTAACCACAGAGATGAGTGCAAAAAGGAGAGACATGGAGTTGCAAGAAAGAGGATGCTAGGAGGAACTGGAAAGAGCTAGAGGTAACAGTAAGATAATAAGACAAGACACAAGGAGGGCCCCCAAAAGGGGCCAATTTTCAGGGCAAAGTAACTGGAGTCAAGGTTAGGGCAAAATGAACATCTATGAAATATCCTTTAGGTCAACATTTTTTGCATTTGTTTCTCCCTTACCAATGTAGAAAGTCATGTACACCATTGAAAAACACAGAATGACATTAGTCAGTGTATTGCTAAAAACGTCGGTCAGTATAAACTGAATGACTCTTGCACACCAATATCCACATATCATGCTTCCAAAAATGTCCAAGACAAGTCCTGCGATTACATGTAACTCTATAAAACAAGAAAAGAAAAGAAGAAATAAAAAGTTGAGCTGTGACTTCAATTTCTTTCATTGGTGGCATTTTGATTTGTTCTTGAGCTTTTGACTGGGGACTGCATTCTTCAGCAGATTGGAACATCCCATGAAAGTTTGACAAAAAGGCTCTCTTGGGATACCTTTCTATTCAGTCTGCAACTTGGAATTTACTTGTCCAGGGACAGAAGATTCAAATATCCTCAGGAGGCAGACAAGGAGCATAAATGCGAAAAATTTGTAACAAACTGGAGAGTGAACATCCAAATAAAAGACAGCCAGGTCTGGGAGTGTAACTCAGTGGGACAGCATTTCCCTAGCAACTTACCTAGCATGCTTGAGGCCCTGGGTTAGATCCCCAACACTGGAAAAAAAAAAGTACAACCAAACTAAAAATTTTTAAAAACTATGTCAGGTTGGTGCACACCTGTAATCCCAGCACCCTGGCAGCTAAGGTAGGAAGATCAAGAATTTGTGGCCCAATAAAGAGAAATATCACAATACCACATATTCTCACTCATATGCAGGAGCTAGGTCTACCTTAAAGAAAAAAACATATATACATGTTGGGAGCGGAGACCACCAGAGTTCTATACTCTCTTGGCTTCCTTTCTTTATTGAGAACTCGTGACCTTTTGCATGACTGATGGCCGGCAATTAACCACAATAGGTTGCAGACCACCTGCCAGCTGCGGCCTTTGATTGAGATGAAATTCTTCCCCCGCCTACTTCCTCATTCCTGTGAGCTTAAAAGGACCAGTT